>VWZN01019459.1:348007-358812 GCA_013396955.1 Regulus satrapa | reverse complement strand
GCCTCCGGCCCACGCGGCTGCCCCGCCGCGTGTGGGGCTGGCCCCGCACCCCGCGGGGCTCCCGGGCTCGCAGCATCGGGGGGACCTGGCCGCTGTGGCAAGTGTTGGTGCGGTGGAATTGGCCACCCGGACCTTGCCCCCCTCCAGCCCAAAGCCGCGAGCCGATGGGACGGCGCCTCTGGGAGGTACGCCTACACCCATCAGGCTTTTTTCGTGCGTTTTTTTAATGCTTAAATCTAAACTCTGATGACTTGAGGCTTGATCGTTTCGTGCTTAGCATGTAGCTGATGCCTTTAAACTTCTCCGAAGAGCTGCAGAGTCTTGGAAAGTATTACTCGAATTGTTAAGGAAAGATAAGAGGTTCCCGCCTCCGTGCATCCCACGGTGCCTTCGCAGTCATGCCGTCTGTTTGCCTTAAGCTTTGGAACCTAACATTCGCCTGGTTTATGTATCTAAGCTTTAAAAATCCTGCTGCCATCCTACGTAAAGCTAAAAAGGAAGTATTAAAGTTGTTCAGAGCTCCTTAAGTTTGCTTTAGAAAGTACACTAACCGTGTATACGGCACAGAGTATAATAAAAAGAACCTTGATTGCTCCAACCCACTGCTTCTGGAAACGGGTTTTGGGGTTTTTTTCCCCATGAAAAATCCAGGATGTACATGTGACTTACAGTATTATGTTTCTCGTGCACGGGTATTGATTGTAAAACCTCAGAGGTAGTACAAAGAATTGTAGAGGAGGTATAAGAAGTTCTGCTTGATTTACAGCCCTTGCACTGTTCTCATTGTTCTTTACCAACTGCTCTTGCCCATCTAGTTGGCTGGCCAGCAGGTTCCTGTGGCAGCAGGTAATGTGACTTGAAGACTTAAATACTTATTACTGACAGGAGGTGCTCCCCCCCAAAAGAATAAGATTGTTTCAACAGAATGATTCACAGACTCTCTTGTACCTTAAAAATCTTAAATCGCCCTAATATGAGAGCTGAGACACTTGTCAGACATTTCCCCCAGCAGAGTTCTCACTGCCCGAAGCTCTCCACCAGAGATGGATGTAAGTCAGGGGGCAGTAGAGATGACAGCAGCTCACTGATGGATATTGAGCACTTTGGCTATAAATAGATTAGAGTCATCAAAGAAAGTTTGAAGAAGGCATTAGAAAGGTCAGAGAAGGAAATATTAGAATTAGAACCCTGCCCTGAGGGGCTCTGTAAGTGAAGTGGTTTCTTTCCCACTCTTTTCTGGTGCACCAGACGTGCACTGGAGCTGGCGTTTTGCTGCTGGCAAACAGAACCTTTGGCTTGCATTCAGGCCCTTCATCGGCAGGGATTAGTGTGCACTGCATCCAGGAGGAAATTAACCCCCGAAGCTTTTCCAGAGTGGAACGCTGGAGCGCTTCTCAGCTGGAGCCCCAGGATGGCTGTTGGGACTCTCAGCCTGGTACTCGGTGCTGCTTTGGTCGCAGTTTGACCCCACTCTCCTTGCACCGCTGCTTCTCGAGGTGGCTGGGCTGGTGATTCCAGGGGGACAGGGCCTGCTCTGGGGTGTTTACACACACTCAGTTTGTGTTGAGATCAACAGCACGGGCCGAGTGCTTTTAGCCTTTACAGACACTCTCCTCTGATCAGCGAGCGCTGTAAAACAGCCGCTGAGCAAATAAACAGCAGTGTTCCTGCTCCCAGCCTCGGTTATGTGGCACTGTCACCCACAGGGCCTCGGGAGTGCAGTGCCGTGCTTGCTCTGCAGGTAATGGCTGTGCTGTCACTTGTGTTTGGCTAGGACTCTCTTCTCATCCCTTTGCAGTGTGGAAATAGGCGAGAGCGTTCGTGGGGAGGACGTCTACATTGTGCAGAGTGGCTGTGGGGAGATCAATGACAATCTGATGGAGCTCCTCATCATGATCAACGCCTGTAAGATTGCCTCAGCCAGCAGAGTCACAGCTGTCATCCCCTGCTTCCCTTACGCCCGGCAGGACAAAAAGGACAAGGTAAGGGATGTGGGAAAGGTTTCTGTAGGGAAGTTGAGTGCACATCTTGAAAGTCCTGACCGCTAGAGAGAATTTAAATGAAGTTTTGTTGCTCCCTCTAAATATGCAAGCTCTTTTCATTTCATTAAACTTCAGGACATTGAACTGCAAAGTGATCTTTTCATAAAGATCTAGTTCTTCTTGAAAATACCCTAAAGTCTAATCACTAGCTGATGAAAAGATGCAATGTTAATGAGTGCTCCTTTTAGTAACTGCTTGTGAATCACTGCCTGGAAGCAGAAGGCTGACATCTTGATGAAGGAGTTGAACTTGTCTTATACTGCCTTTTTTTTTTTTTCCTGTACCAGAGTCGAGCTCCAATCTCTGCCAAGTTGGTTGCAAACATGCTGTCTGTGGCAGGTGCAGATCATATCATCACCATGGACCTGCATGCATCTCAGATTCAGGTAGGAGCAAAAATCAGGAAAGGATTTAACCAGTTCCAGTCGGAGCCTCTTGACTGCTTTGCAAGTTTTCCAGTCATTTTTGAGATACAGCAGTGATCAAGACTTGGGAATTTGGGACTGGATGGGGAGGTGGCTAACAGGTTAACCTGTAAATGAAAGTGTAGTTGTTCTTCATCAGACTGAGTGTACTGAGTCCTGTATAAATGAGAAGGCCTTGGGGTAATGTGAGATGGAGAGTGTCCTTAAATTCTGAGCAGAGCTTTCTGATACTTGGTGTGTTGTCTGGGAGAAGTGAGCAGATAGTGCTGCCCTCAGGTGTCCTGGCATAGCTGCATTTGTGGGTGTAGTTGGCCAGGACAGGGATCTGATAGCTTGCCTCTGGCAAGATGGGCAATCCCGCTGTATCCATTCAGTGCCACCCTCCCACACGAGCTGGCCTTGGTTCTCTCCCAAGCTGGCACTGAACTGAAAATCATTCATTGGCTTTGTTGGCTTGTGAATGAAATATCTCACAGAGCAACTAAAGTCTTGGGGGGAAAAAGAAAACTGGCAAGAATATTTGCCAGGGAGAGGAGGGGCTGCAATCTCAATTTGATTTTGTTTTTCCCCACCTTGAGCAAGTGCTCAAGACCAAGAAAGCAACTCAGTGCAACTGGGTGAGGGAAGGATGTGTTTTGTATTGCTGCAAAGGGTAAGGTGGTACTGCCTGCTGAACTAAGTGGGCTGGCTTAAATAACTGTTAAGTTATTAAATTTAACTGATAAGTAACTGTTAAATACAGTTTACAGGGCTGGCTGTTGTTTTAATAGTTGGAAGTGCAGTCATTCACACTTCAGTATGGTTTTCCCAGAGATAGATGAAAAAAACCTGTGGGGGCACAGCTGAGAAGACTCAGAGTGAGCATGAAATAACTGAGGCCAAAGGGGTCCCCCTCTTCCCTAGGCTGGACTGGGAATTGGTGCCTTAGGGCTGACCTTGCCCCAGCAGCAGGGATGAGATTTAATGGGATAATAATTTGTGCATGTGTGCTTCCAGCATCTGGCTGGTTTCAGCCTGGTTCCTGTAGCTGCTGTGTAGCTGAGCACAGAAGGAATGATGGTGAGAAGGGTCTGTTACCCTGTACCTTGAAGCATTCCCCCTCACTCTCCTGCCTGTTACTCCAGGGTTAACTTCTGGCATTTGGTGACCTGTGAGATTCGGAGAAGTCTGCAGGATCATGTGAAGTTCTGGAACCAGCTGCATTAAAGACAGATGTTACTCAAGCCTGTTTTGTAGATGTGAACAGTTTGGGTAATGAGCTTTTAAGACTGACTGTAAACAGGCAGCCAGCTGCTCTGGAAATGAATGCATTTGCTGCAGGCTTTGTGCAGCCCCGAGGACAGAACTAGTTTCATTTTGTGGAGGTGTTAGATGTAAAGTGTTATTTATGCTGCTGAACTATTTCTGGCTCTGAGGACTCCTTACGTTACTGTTCTGCATATCCCAAAGACTACTGCCCTTACATCAAGGGGAGTAAAAAGGAAAGCTGAAAGCTGTGGAAAGGTGGTGGCTGCATGCCTGATGATATAGAAGGCTTCTTACAACTGTTTATGGAGTGGGACTTTCAGCTACATCTGTTCCTGTTGTCTTCCCTGCAGGGTTTTTTTGATATCCCTGTTGATAATTTATATGCCGAGCCTGCTGTACTGAAATGGATCAAAGAGAATATTCCAGAGTGGAAGAACTGCACCATTGTTTCACCAGATGCTGGTGGAGCCAAGAGGTGAGAGCTGTCAGACGGGTGGCTTGAGGTGCTGCTGCTGTGTCTACTTCAATCCCTAAGAATACTGGAGATGCTATTTTTAAAACACCTTCCTTCTGTCAGTCTGCCTTCCCTCAGACAGTCTGGGGCAGCTGAAGAGGGGTCAGATATTCTTCCTAGGGAATGTTTAGAAGGTTTATTGGGCTACGTGGAGGATTAAATAGCTTCTAGAATCACAGCTGCATAGGTAGGAATTGCACAACAGCTACATCCCTTGGACTAAAACAATTTGTACGGGGGTATTTATGCCAATTGTAGGAGGAAATGGTATAGCTTACACCCCTGTACCAAGCCAAGCTTATTGCTGGATACTTCTTTATCCAGGCTGCTTTCTTTGCAGAATTAAACTTAGTCTATCGAAGCACTTTCTTACTTTATTACCCTGGATTTGAATATCTAGCTGTGATTTAAGCCTGCTGCCACTCTTCACCTCCTCTGAGAAGGAGGAAGATAGATGGTTCCTTTCCAAAAAGCAGCAGCATATGCCATAGCACATTTCTATTTCGATAGCCTGACAGTCTCCCATCTCCCTGCAGACAAACATGCCCATTTGTGGGCAGCTCAGAATGTTCTCAGGTGCTTTTTAGGAGAAACCGGGCTGTTCCTTGGTGCTCCTCTCTGAGAGCTACATGTGAACAGTAAAGGGACACAATTGTTGAGTTCTTTAATCTGGGACTGTCACGCCAAAGAGTTGGTGTGTGCTGATCTGATTGGCGTGCCTCAGAATGTTTAAAGGGATGTGTCACAAGTAGCCAAGAGACACTGACACTCTGGGTATGTCTTCTCTAGCTCTGCTGTGGTCCATGGATTGGGCAAGACCTTCTGTATATTCAGCTATTTCTGTAGCTTGTTGCATAACACGGTATATGAAGTGCCAAACCAGCCAGATATAATCTGACTCATGAAAAAATCTGCTCAAAAGCCTCTTATACTGAAATGTGTCGATCTTGGCTGCTGCAGTATTTTATGGAGTTATGCAAAACCAAATACTTCAGTTTAACAGTCTTGTGTAGGACCACCAGGACAATAAGTTTGATCTTAGTGGGGCTAAGATCAAGTGTAGAATTTCTTGGGCACTTGTGTGTTTTGCTCTTTCCACTCTTAATGCTTTTTAACTTTACTATCATCAGTATCAATGTCTAAAGTTAAAGTCCCTCTAGTAAGGTTGTGCTGCAGTCACTTTAACAGAAATAAATGGGAGGTGGTGTATTTGTATTTCCTGGGTGTGTAATCCTGCCACAATCTGTACTAGTGCTTGTGTGCATGATGATTGAGTGCTTCCAAGAGTGACAGTAGAGCTCTGTCATTGCACAACTTGAGCCTTTCCAGTGTAGTGTTGAAAAGATGACAACTTTCCAAGTGTTCAGGTCACTTCAAGTTTGCTGACCTTGCTGCTTAAGGTTTGTTTTCAGCTTAAATGCAAATTAGTTTACAGTGGTCACGATGAAAGATGAGATCCATTTGCTGTCCCTGAGAGAGATTAGATCAGAGCTTGCAGTTTAGCTGCTTGAAGGGAAGCTAAGGCTGCCAAGTGCCTTCTGTTAATTGCATGGGAGCAGTGGCAGATGCGGTGACAGCTCCTCGGGAGGGCTGTGAGGGCAGCTGCTGCGTGGCGTTAAGTGTTGTTTGGGAACTGTTCTCTCTTCAGAGTGACCTCCATTGCAGATCGGTTGAATGTGGACTTTGCCCTCATTCACAAGGAGCGCAAGAAGGCCAACGAGGTGGATCGCATGGTGCTGGTGGGGGACGTCAAGGACAGAGTGGCCATCCTGGTGGATGACATGGCAGACACGTGTGGCACCATCTGCCACGCTGCAGACAAGTGAGTGGGGCTGGCTGCTGCCTTCCCAAGCCAGGAACCTGCTCTGAGTGAGCACTGGGCCACGGGTTAAGCAGATTATTTGCATGGCAACTTTCACAAGGCTCGTTGGTTATTCATGTCATAGGAAATAAGGGGGGAAGCCCAGTTAAAGTTCTCACAGTGGGTGGGAATAGGTAGAAGGCCATAGTGTCTTCCTTTTTTACCTGCATTGAAAGTGGACCATCACTGACCCTGCCAGGTAGAGATGAGTGTTGTCTGGTCCATCAGCTGATTTTGTATTAGAAATAAGCTTTTCAAACTTTGATATCATTTGTGCCTTTTACACTAGAAGCACCAATATATCCAAGACTGTTAGCTGTTAAATACAGCATTAAATATTAGTGCAGTATTTCATACTGCATTAAATACAGTATTAAAGTATTAACACAGTATTAAATATCTGCTACTTTGTGTAAGCAAAAATTACAGAAGGTGATTTGTATGATCTGTTCCAAATATTCCAGAGCTAAGAACAATGGGGTTTTTTCAGTGTGTGCTTTGCCTGTGGTGGATTTCATGGTACTTGTAAAACTGTTTTTTTCTCCGAGTCAATAGAGAGGGGAATCAAAGGTAGTAGTGTTCCCTAAGCACATGGTGCTGTCTCCTGTCATGCTTACCATGTGCCCTGCACTAATGTCAGCTTAATACTTGCTGAGAATTGCCCACCCTTCTCCTTTACTCCCCCCTTGCAGGCTTGTGTCAGCTGGAGCCACCAAAGTTTATGCCATCTTAACTCATGGGATCTTTTCTGGGCCAGCAATTTCCCGGATCAACAATGCCTGTTTTGAGGCAGTTGTAGTCACAAACACAATACCCCAGGAGGACAAGATGAAGCAGTGCCCTAAAATCCAGGTGAGTATCTATGAGTGTCATTCCTGGCTTGTCTGTTCACCTGCAGGGGTGAAAACCCCACAGTAGTCTGTAGTGCTGGCAGTGGTTCTCTTGGTACTGCCATCACCGTTGCCTAGTTCTCTTGGCCCTATTGCTGTGGGGTAACAGACCTGTTACACTGACACAAAGCCACTTCTGTTCTGACTCATCTCAAACACTTTGTTAAAGGATCTTTTTTTCAGGGCTTGTTTCACCTAGATGAGGTGTCTGATTTAATGGGGCCACAGTGTAGGCGAGGAGCTGGATGTGTGCCTTTGGAGGAGTGATGTGTTGATGATGTGCAGTGCTGAAACAGAGGCAGACAGGAACTTCTGATGTTGGTGCTGACAGCTTTGTTGTGTGTGTGTCACTTTATGCCCGGCCTTTGCCATCCATAGGAAAAGTAAAAGCTGATAATGAGCCCCAGAATCTGCTGTTCAGCCAGTTCTCACTTCACTCATCCAGTGTACACTTCTTGAGTTTGCCTGTAAGGATTGAATGTCAGAAGCCTTGCTGAGGTTGACAATACCCATTGCTCCCCCCTCACCCATCCAGGTCGTGGCTTCCTCCTGGAGGGTGATCAGGTTAGTCCAGGATGATTTGCCTTTGGTGAATCCATGCTGACTCTTCCTGATCGTGTTCTTGTCGTCCGTGTGCATGGAGACAGCCTCCAGAAGGAGCCCCAGAATCCTGTCCAGGATTGATGTGAGGCTGACTGGCCAGTCATTCTGCCTTGCATTTGCTTTCTTCCAGTCCTCAGGCACCTCTGCTGATCTGCAGGACCTTTCAAAGTTGATCATGAAAGGTGTGCAGCTGTGATGGCTGCCAGCTCTCTCAGTACTCAGGAGCGTATTCCATCAGGGCCCATGGACTAGTGGATATCAAGTCTGGCCAAGTGTCCTCTAATCCAATCCTCCAAAGTCTTCCCTCCAACATTCCCTTACTCTGGTCTCCTGCTTGTCCAAGACTGATGCAAACAAGGTGCTCACTAATTGCCTTCTTTGCATCCTCTGTCACCAAGATCCCCCTCCTCCTTAGTAACACGCCCACATTATTCTTAGGTTTACATCAAAAACAAAATCCTCAATAACAAAAAAGAAAACGTTTTTGTTGTCCCTGACGTCATTTGCCAGATTTACTTCCAGAGGGGCCTTGGGTTCACAGTACCAATATCTAGGGCACAGGCATTTGGAGAATGGCACCACTCACACTCAGCCAGTACTGTGGTGTGAGTGTAGAAGCTTCCCCACTACCGAGCTGCTGGGTGAGAGGGAAGCTGAACTGGTTGAAGCTGCAGTCAATTTTAAGCTGCTTTTGGAAATATAAGCTGATTGCAAGCTGCTGTTGGGTTGCATTTTTTTCAGCACTAATTTCTGGATGACACTCCTGCAACATCTCAAACATGTCTGGTGCTTGTTTCCAGGCTTCACACTGCAGCTGATGTAGGCAAAATGGTAAACTGGCAACCTCTGTGTAAGCAGCTGGAGCCAAGGATTGCAGTGGAGCAGTTTTCCAGGCTCTCCTCTAATACCTCACATTTACACACTGATGATGGCTGATGTTGAGGAGCACAGAGCTAAAGGATTTGTCACAAGTCTCAGGCTTTACTCTGCAGCTTGTTGGTTTTTTCCTCCCTTCAAACTATGTAGAAGATTAAAAAATACTAAATATGCTTTTCACTTGTTTTTTTTAATGCACCATGAATATGGTGATTCTTACTAGACTACATATATTGAAATGCTTTAGCTGTGGGGATTCAGAGCCGGGATTTGGCTGAGACTTGACTTTTCCTCCTGGTACCTGTGTGACCCCACCAGATGGAGCCAGCACTACGTCTGGGAGCTGAGCTGTAGCACAGCGGCTTCGTCTCTCAGACTGCTGGCAGCAGTGGTAAAACCTCTTGGCTCTGGGGAAGTGATTTCATCTTGATTTTGACTGCCCTAACTCCTCTGCAAAATGTGAATAAGAGTCCTGTGGTAAACAGACTGAGCCTAGGGAGTCTGAGCAAAGCAATGCGACAGTAGACTGTAACTCTGACAGACCAACTGGAATGTTTTTACTGCTATTTGTAGGGTATCTTCAGGCTTATATGTAATTAAATTCTAATCCTGTGTAGAAGTAATTTGTCTGCATCTGGCATGTTAAAAATGCGGGTGATGAGTTTATTCTTTAGGTTCTCCCTGACTTCCCAGCCGTTCTTTCAAGCTTGCTGCCTTTTCTGAATGGTGCTGATGCATCTTTCTTCCCTTCCAGGTGATTGACATCTCAATGATCCTTGCGGAGGCCATCAGGAGGACTCATAATGGGGAATCTGTTTCCTACCTATTCAGCCATGTCCCTTTATAACAACAGATGTCAGCTGCTGCTTGTATGGCTTTTTTTTTAAAACCAAAAGTTGTTCAGCTTGTCGTAAAGTTCAGTAGAAGACTCTGCTTGTTCCAGTGCAGTTCTCCACAGCTCCTGCTTAAGTCAGGTTTACTGGCTCCGTTCCCAACACTGGGAGGCTGGAGGGGGAAAGCTCATCTCTGTAACAGCCAACTCCACCAGCACCCCTGTGCGTGGAGCTGATCAGTAGCACTGACTCCATTCCGCAGCTCTGTGGAGAGCAGGACTGACACATGGCTAATTGCCACAATTATTTTGAGGGGGGGAGGGAGAGGGTTTGTCTGTGGGCAGGGTTAGATGATCTGGCATGTGCACCCTAAATTGTTTGGGAAGTAGAGCTCCCTAGGACATGTTGATCTGGATCTACAGCAAGAGCCCAAGAGACTGCTGGCTGTCTTACCACTCTGTACCTGACAGAGCTTGGAGAGTGCTGGGGAAGGTTTGTGTCTTGGCCAAGCCTGACCCTTGGTGAAGCCCTGGGAGACACCTGGGAGGTGGTTCTGCTACGGCTTCCTCCCATGACAGGAGATCAGTGTAGCTTGCAAACTTGAATTCCTCTTAATAGCTGATGAAATTAAACGTCCTTTAGTGCGCGACGCAGCGAAGTGAGGGTGACGCAGAGTCTGTGCACTGCTCTGGTAGCTTAGTGGGGAAGGTGCCTCCTGGACAAGAGTTCTTTTCCAGAAACTGACCTAGAGAACTTGTGGTAGCTGTGTGCTTTGGTTTCTAGTGCAGGCTGAAACCAGCTTCTCAATTTCACAGCTTCCTGTTAGCCTTGCTAGCTAGCTGGAGCACTGCTGTCATGTACTGCAGCTGCACCTCCACCTGCCGTGCAAGCCCCGACCCTTTTCTTACCAGCACAGTAGTGAACAGAGCCTCTTTATCCAGCAACAGCAGGGTTGTTGCATCTAGCAAGTGCCTGCTCAGATGCTGGGGTGGCCTCAAACACAACAGCTTTGTGTCCAGCTGGCTCAGCCTCTCATCCATTGCCTGTTACAGTCCTGTTATCCTGGAAGTTACTGACACATTGTCCTGCTCGTTGTCTGCCTTTCCTTGAAAGCGTTGCTTCTTGCAGAATACCTTAAGCCAATGAGCACTCTAGATTGCAGGAGGGCAAAACCTGAAGGAACACTTGGAGTGGGTCTGATGCTTCTCAGGAGTGTTTATGGCAATGGGTTGAAGAGGCTGGTGATACATAATACTGGGAAAACTGCAGATTTAACACCAACCTGACAGGCCACAAAGTGCCTGAAAGAATACCAAAACTAGAGCTGGCTGAGGCTCTTGGATGTAATGAGTATCATCTGAAACTTGAATACTTAGAAAATGTACCAGACAATCGTAAGGTAAACTGCTAAGTCTCTCTTGAACTCTTACGGTTTATAGACCAAACTGGTTTCTTCTGTTGTTTTGTTTTTTTGGTTTTTTTGGGTTTTTTTTAATAAGCACTCCTTTTTTTT
>VWZN01019459.1:319793-332553 GCA_013396955.1 Regulus satrapa | reverse complement strand
GCCGGCCCTTCGGCGCGGCCCGTGCGGAGGGGGCCGCTCCTCGGCTGCGGGCGCCTCCCTGTCCGCTCCCGTGGAGCGGGATGGGACCCGCCGGAGGGTCTCGCCTCGGCCGAGCCGGGGCCTGGGGAGCGGAGGGGAGTCGGAGCCGGCGAGCCCGCGGCGCTGTCGGTAGCTGCGCACAGGTGCCGGCGCCCTGCGAGAGCGGGTCGGCCCTTCAGGATAGCTCGCAGCGGGGCCAGCGGTGTCAGGGCTGTGTCACGGCTGCCGGCAGCGTGCTGACCTGCAGGCTCTGGAGCAGCCCCGCACAAGCTATTCGTCGTTTTTAAAACGAGTCACTTGCGAACGGAGCGTTTCTAAAGAGAAACTCTGCTCGGGGCTGGTGGGCTGTGCTAGGGAGGGCTTTGGTGACAGTGACTTAAACATCCCTCAGGAAGGTTTGGGAAAGGAACAAGAGTATTGAACGGCTCACCTGCTCACGGTGCAGGACTTCCCCTGAGCCATGGGGACCACGGGGACTTTGTGCTGCAGTTCCTGTTTGTCTCTTCTGACATTTGTATTTTGGTCTTTGCTTTACAGCTGCTGGGTCACACACTGCTCCTCGAATAGCTCGTCAGGTTAGCTCAGCTGTGCTGAGCTTGAGGTGTTTCTGTGCAGGGAAGTGAAATTTGGGAGCCTCCTGTGCAGAAAGCGCAGAAACTCACTTAAAGCAGAAGTTTCTGCTTGTGGCTTTGTGGTAAGCAAGCACTGTTTGAAAGGGCTGCAAAAAGAGCAGAGTCAAGGTTGAACAGGGCCCTCCGAGGTTAAGGCAGAAAGCAGGGTTTGGCCTGGAAGGAGTGGGCGTGCTGGTCTGAGCAGTGCCACACAATCCTGCTTCAATGGGCTGGAGATGTCTTCACTAAGCGGCCCCACTCATCCACACCCTTCCCAGGAATGTTGGTAGCAGGTGTAAGCAAGCTCAGTGTCTTTTCATCCCCGGCTGTTGCCAGCTGGCTCACTTTCCTGGTTAGTAGATTGAGGTGCATGTTCGATCCTCAAACCAGATTCCAGGGTGTGTGAATAGGCAGGACAAGCAGATCACAGTTACTATAATCCCCTGGATTGAGGGGAGACACAGGGTGCACAGCCTGTGCTTTCATGTCAGTTTGTTCTGTTCTTACCTGGGGTGCAGCATGCACATTTGTACAGGCTCTGCCCTGGCCAGAAATGGGCTGTGATCCATTTCATTCAGGGCGGGGGAAACTCCTCAGTGCTTTGTTCTTGCTGTTTTTACTCCAGCCATCAGTACTCACGTGCAGGTTCCTAGAGCTCTGCTGCTGTCCCTCCATCCTCGATCAGCATCACAAACTGAAAGACAGCGAGGGCAGCTCTGGTAACCTTGATGACTGATGTTTGTTTTTTAGTGACTGACACACTGGAGGAGGGCCTTCCTGGACAGCACTGGAGACAGAGCAGGTACAGTTCAACAGCCAAACCAGTCTCTTATTCCATGTCAGGCCTTTACCTTAGCCTGCAGAGTGCCCCTGGGAGGGGGAGGATGCATTGACGCTTGGCCTTGAGGGTGCTGACTAAGGAACCTGTGGTGTCTGGGTTGTTGCAACGTGAACTTGCAGCTGAGCCCGAGCAAACCGGGCTGTGACAGGCGGTGCCAGCAAAGAGCAGCTGGTCCCTGTGCCTGGGAAACCCCTTCGGAGCCGCGGAGATCACGCACGGCTCTGCTGGCAAGGTGAGTCAGCATCCTCGGGGTGATTAAGAACTGGCTTGACAAATTACTGGTGCTGATATTAGACCTGCACGTCTGTTACACCCTTCCAGTAGAGCGAGTCAGAGAGGAGAAATTGTTTAGCTGGTGATGGTACAGTGGAAAGGAAGGCCTGGTGATGGCTACCCCCGGTGATTTTGCTGTTTCTGTGAAAGCCTCACAGGATGCAGGCTCAGAGAGGTGTTTTAAGTAGTGATGATGTGTTTGGAAAAACTGGGCAAGCTTTCTGGTACAGATTTTTCACCAAAAGTGGTATAATTGATACTATATGTATATGTACTCTAAACCTTGCACTTAAAGGGGTCACATGCTGCATCCATTTTGGACCTGATGCAGGACTTGAGTGCCCTCAAGTTTGTCCAGTTCCCAGCTCTAAACTGTCTACCAAGAGAGATTAGGATAATAAGATCTCTCTAAAAAGAGACATCACCTCCTATATACAAAACTTCAGAAATGGGGATGGAAATACCATATTCTGTTTTGTGTGTGTGTGTTTGTGCAGACCCCACGGGTCAAACGTCTGTTTTGTGCTGTTTCTGACCCCTGCAGATTGCCTCGGTACCCTGCCCCTCGGACGCGCCGCAATGAGCGGGAAGTCCTTGCTCCTAAAGGTCATTCTCCTCGGAGATGGTGGAGTTGGGAAGAGCTCCCTCATGAACCGCTACGTCACCAACAAGTTCGACTCGCAGGCGTTCCACACGATTGGGGTGGAGTTCCTGAACCGGGACCTGGAGGTGGACGGGCGTTTTGTGACCCTGCAGATCTGGGACACTGCGGGACAGGAGAGGTTCAAGAGCCTGCGGACGCCCTTCTACCGGGGAGCGGACTGCTGCCTGCTGACCTTCAGCGTGGACGACCGGCAGAGCTTTGAGAACCTCGGTAACTGGCAGAAGGAGTTCATCTATTACGCCGACGTGAAGGACCCCGAACGCTTCCCGTTTGTAGTCCTGGGCAACAAGATAGACAAACTGGAGAGACAGGTGAGCACAGAGGAGGCGCGGGCCTGGTGCATGGAGAACGGTAACTATCCCTACCTGGAGACTAGTGCCAAGGATGACACCAATGTGACCGTGGCCTTCGAGGAAGCCGTGCGGCAGGTGCTGGCGGTGGAGGAGCAGCTGGAGCACTGCATGCTGGGCCACACCATTGACTTGAACTCCAGCTCCAAATCGGGCTCTTCCTGCTGTTGAGAGTGGCTGCTGCTTTGGGAGTGGTGCTCGAGCCAGCGGCTGGATCGGAACACACCCGGGCAGCCCTGGGGCACTCTGAGGAGAGTGGCCACAAGGACAAGAGGTGGTTTGCTCACTGGGGAGCTGCAGCCTCAGCATCTGAATCCTGCCTGGAGTTTTCAGGCACAGAGCATGTATCTGCAGGAGGGAGCTGTTAACGGAGCATGTGAGCGTAGTCTTGTTTCCATCTCTGCCTGTTTTAGCAGGTTTAAAGGGCTGACTTAAAGTCCTTTAAATTCCCTAAAGACAATAGGGATTTGTTCTGTACCAAGAACTGCCTGCAGAGCAAAGCTGATAGCATCCTAGACATGGAAGTATTTTAGTCCTGAACTAAAAAGAAAATATTAGACCCACTCATGACCATACTGCCAAAGGAAATCCCGCTCAGCATGCTGAATGAAACCTATCCTAAGGACTCTGGCCCCTGTGACTGTGAGAAAGCCAAATACCGGAGTGGCTGGGATGTGTGTCTAATGTTTGGGATAAGTGCATTTTGTCCTGAGGCTGAATTATTATGAGAGTTGTTAGAGCTCTGACCTGAAGCAAAGTATGAAGGAGAGATGGGCCTGTGTTTGAATGCGACAGCACTGTTTTTTCTTAGCTGTCTATTTCTGGTCTGTTTTTCCTCACCTCTAACTTTGTTTTGTGTGAGTGTTATTTTTTGGAGAGACTGTCTGCTTGTTGTTGAATCCACGTTTCCTTGTCTCTTGTGGAAGCTCAGCCTTGAAGCCCTGGGTGACGAGCAGCGATGCGGACGCTGGCTGGGTCATGTCAGGGGGTTACTCAGGAGATCTGGAGTGTGACACTTCAGCTGGTTTCTGTCACAGGTAATCACCGTGTTCAGGTGATGTGCTCTAGCAGAGCAGATGGCAGCGGGTGGGCTGTCTCCTGGGTGTGCTCTGGCTGGGGTCAGCTGGCTGGCACCACTGACCACTGCCTGCCTCATCAGCTGGCACAGCCACGCCTCCGGTGGCTCTGGCGTGGATGTTCCCATGGGAATGCTGCAGCGTGGAGCCCTTCACCCGTTGTGTCAGGCACGTGTGTGCTGCTGAGCACAGCTGGCCCACGCCATCAGCCTGGCCCTCGATCCTTCCTTGTAGGAAATGCAGGGTGCTTTATCTGTAACTCCTCTGACAGACTGCTCAGGTGTCTGCTGGGTTAACTCGCTGCTGTGTTCACTCCAGTGGGGAGAAAGCTGCACCGCTTTCTCCCTTCAAGGTGGCTGAGAAATGGGCATGGGGGCCCCAAGGAGCCTTCTAGAGGGGATGCCAGGCTCTGCTCCCATCTCCTGCCCTGTGCTAGGTGTTAGTCCCCGGCTGGCTGTGTAGCAGAGACGAGCTTGCTGCCTGCTCTCTTTGCCATTCAAACCTCGTGCCCTGCAACCTCCGGTGCAAGCGTTTGGCCAAAGCTGTGACTGCCCCCAGGCACGTAGGAGCTGCCCCGAGCACGTATCCGCAGCCTGCCGGGTGTGATTCCCGCTGGGAGCAGCTGCTGGAGGGTCCATTTTGTAGCTGAAATCAAGCAAGCCTCCCTTAAGCTGTGCTTGAGAGCAGGGCAGTGTCTGCCCTGTGCTGGCAGCTTGTCCCCATCACTGCACAGTCTCTGAGCATGCAGAGCGTGAGCATTCCCCCATTTCCTCTGGGGTAACCCAAGGAGAGCTTGCCCTTCTCTGCAGGGCAATCGTGTGTGGAAAGGATTCGAGTGTTAATGCTTGAGGGGGATCTTATTTCTAAACAGGCCTGAACCCTTGTATTCATGGGGAGTGAATGCTGTCTAGGCAGCTCTTGCAGTCTCTGGAAAAACAGGTCCCTTCAGGAGAAGGTTCTGCCTCTGTAGGTGAAAGAGTTTTTTTTTACAGGATGTTACTGTTACTGTTTATTTAACTATGTCTCACCTCCTCAGGCCTCTAGATTTTTCTTCATTAGCACTGCTTGATATTTCCTTCAAGGTGGCAGGCTCTGTGACCCGTGGTTCCAGTTTCCACCCCTGAACAGCCTCATTCCCTGGAGCTCGGGGTCAGAGCAGACTCAAGGCCCGTGTGCAGGACAGGGGTGCTGCTGAGGGAGCTCCCTGCAGGTGAACCTGCCACTTCCTCCTGGATCTGCTGGGATCTGTGTGAGGGCTGGCACCTCCTGTGGGAGAGGGCAGAGTTTCAGCCTGCCACAGTGCAGGAGGCACATGTGCAGCTGTTTGCAGCACCCTGTGCATGTCAGCGCTGGCAGCTCAAGCTCATGAGCCTCGTTGTGCACATGTTACACAGCACCTTTTCTTTCTAACAAACATTGGATCCTTGACTTTTTTTATATTAAAACTCTCCTATTATATTAGCCTTACTTGATAAGTTTTTGCTTTGGGTTTGTTTTTGTTTGTTTGTTTTATTGGGTTTTTTTTAAGGTAGAGTATAATATATTTCAGTTGTTTAATTTATTTTAAATAAAACGCACAATTCCCAAAGGAGCCAGGTTTTTGAACTCTGTTGCAAGTTCAGTGCCAACAGCCATCCCTTCCCCCGTGTCCTCTCACGCTGCTGCGGTTGTTGCTATTGCTACAGAACTGGAATTGTAAAACCAAGATTCTACCTTTATTTAAGCAAATAAAACATGGATGTATTCAAGTGAGTTTGGGAAGTGGCTGCCTTCTTGGTTCATCGGTGTTCAAGTGAGCTTTTGTTCTTCTGAGGACTGGTTAGTTACAGCATCTGACAGAGAGAAGTCACTGAGGAATCCGAGGGATATTCCTTCGTATTCCTACCTGGACCAGGACCTGAAGGATCAGAACTCAACAGCTGAATCCAGTGACCAGTTTTGTCTTTTCAAGAGAATCAGGAAGCAGTTTCAGAACAGAAATATTCCACATGGCTTCCTTCTGTCACTACATCTTAAATTCTCAGCCTGGGCTCTCAGCAGCAAGTCCGGTACTTTCCTGTGAATTCTTCCGGTGATCTTGGAACGGGTTCCTCGGGCTCCAGGGGGTTTTAACCAGGCATGACTTCCATAGAATGCTGAGAAGGAAATCAGCATATGGGGACTGTTCTCTTTCGCTGTCCTGCCAGGATGGCTGCTTATTTTGGGAGTCTTTGTGGTGCAGAGCCTGTGCCTGCTGTTTCTTTTGGCAGAACCTTTCCGTTTATTTCCCTCCCAGGTCTGCTTGCACTGTCCATGATTCCAGGAGGCAGTGTAGGGTTCAAAGTCCTTGGAAACATTTTAAATGTGGGCTGGAGTATCTGTGGTAACATCTTGCTTCAGCCATAGCAAAGGCAGCTGAAATCACACTGGTGGGAGATGGCTCCGGCCTGGGAGCGTTGCAGGGTTTGGGTGAGGCCGCCTCACCTCAGGAAGGGTCTGAAAGCACCAGAAACTGCTGGCTCCCCTGGTGTGAGGTGTTTGTAAGGAAGTGTAGGCAGAGGCAGGAGCCACAGTGAGGCCGTTCCCTCATTCCCCGCTTTCCCCCTATAAGCTGTGGCAGAGGCCTCAGTAGGTTTTGTCAGGGGTTGGGAGAGGCTGGATCCCTGGAAGGCAAAGGAGTGTTTCCAAAGGAAAGCCATGAGCTGCTTCTGTGTGGAACAGATGCTGCAACAGATCCCAGTGTGGAGAGGAGGTGGGGTAAGGAGTGTCCTGATCCCATTCATCTTTCTCTCCCGTGGCCCTCTTGAGGATTCTGCTGCTCTGGGCCAGGTGGTGCCCCTGAAAGGCCATGCAACTGCTTGGTGGTGGGCTGAGGAAACTGGATTGTCCTCAAGAGCCGCTCTCTGGGGAGCACGGGTGGCTGCAGATGCCCTGGGGCTGCTCTCTGGCTGACCAGGGGTGTTCTCTGAATGCAGCTCCTCCTCAGCTCTGGGGCTGCTCCTCAAGGCAATAAACGGTGAGAGATTCATGGGATCTCTGGGTACAGCATATTCTTGTGTGAATTGGAGGTTGAGCAGAAAGAAGAGTTAAAAATGCCCCTGTAGAAGCCTCTGAACCCTACTCCAAGCTCCAGTTCCAACCAGGGATTTGAGGACAGCTCTGGCACTGGGGCACTGGCGTGTTCTGGACTAAGGAGCGCTGCCCAGGTGGGAGGAGATGGCAGCTGCCTCGGTGGTTCTCTGAAGGCCACAGGTGAGTCAGAGTCCCTTGACGGGGAGATTGGGCTAATCTGTGGAATGGTGGATTACCTGCTGAGATGATTGCTCAAAGCAGAGATGGACAGAGATATCCCCTGGCCCCATGGCTGGTGCAGCAGCTCTTTCCTCGTGACTTCCCGGGGTCCTTTGGGGGACACACGGCCACGGTACAGGACTCCCGGAGCTTGGAGAAGCTGTGGCTGCCCCATCCCTGGAAGTGTTCAAGTCCAGGCAGAATGGAGCTCTGAGCAACCTGCTGTAGTGGAAGCTGTCCCTGCCCACGGCAGGCAGTCAGAACTGGATGGTTTGGACCTTTGAACACAGGCCATTCTATGATTCCGTGACTTTCCGCTCAACTATTCCCTCCTCATCTTCCTACCGGTCCCTGGCAGAGCCGGGCTGTGTGGAGATGGAGAGAAGGCAGTGGGTGCTTGACCAGATGCAGCAGGGCAGGTGGGTGTCAGTACCATGCCACGGCCCTGGCTTATCCAAAACACAGCTCGGGGAAAGAAAACTGCCCTAGCTGAAACCAGCACATCATCCTACACAGCCTTTCCAGGGCTGGTAAGAGAGCTGAGCCTCGGGTGGTGCTTTGGCTGTGTCCTGGTGTGCTCTGGCTGTGCCGGAGGCCCGGGGGTCCCCAGGAAGCACCGTCAGTCGGGGCCGGGCACCGAGGCTGCGGGGAGCCGGGACTCGCCGCCCGAGGAGCCGCCGCTGCGCCCCACGGCCGCGGGGAGGAGCCGCAGCACCGGGGATGAGCCCCGGAGGGTCGGGGATGCGGAGGCGGCGGGAGCAGCATCAGCCCGGCGGCCCTTCCTCGCTNCAGCCCGGCGGCCTTTCCTCGCTCCTGGGGGCGGCCTGAGCGCCGCGCCGGGGACCCGCGGGCATCACCGACACCTCCGGGCGCCGCCATCCCCTCCCCTCTCCCGCAGGCACACAGGGCCGTCCCCGGGCACAGCATGGAAGGACGGGAGTCGCCTTCTCGCCAGCCAGCCCATAGGACTTGCTTACAGGGTCCCTTTCTCTAGTCCAGCCTTTGCGGGAGCGAAGTGCAGCCGGACTTTATCCACTAGAGAAGGGAAAAGAGCCGATTGCAGGGGTCCCCTGTTTGGAGCTCTCCTGATGGACCGGTTTACAGAGATGTGCTTTGGTATGAGGCAGAGCTCGTTCCCTGTCTTTCCTCAGCCAGTTCCTGGAGGGCGCTGGGTGCCCAGGAACGGAGCTGTGAGAGGCGGTCCCATGTCCCCAGGTGGGGTGACAGCGGGGCATGGCCAAAGAAACACCTGGTGAGGCTACATGTGTCCTTTGGCCCTCGGACTCGCCCGGCACCCTGGCCTTGCTGGCTGCTCTCACACGCCACCTCGCACTTGCTGTCCCCAGCCCTCACCCCGGCCGGGGGGGCACCAGTCTCTGCCAGGGGAAAGAGATGGTGTTTTGTTCCCCAGCTCGCTCCTGCCCAGCGGCTGATTGTGCACACACAGGACCCTTTCAGCACGGGGAGAGGAGGGTGATGGCATCTGGGAATGCAGGAAACAAAGGGCCCCTTTGATGCTGGCTGCAGCCCCATGGGTTTCTGTCAGCCAGGGCATGGCTGAGCTGTGCCACTGAGCTGGGGCAGCAGCAGTGCATGAGCTAAACCTCCCCTGGCCAGGCTGCACGGGCAACTTTGCTGCCTGTTTGGAGGGGGGCGAAGCTAGGGAAGAGAAGGAGGAGTGGGATTTGGGCTGGAGTCCCATTCAGGAAGAATAGTGAGGGTCCCACCCTGCCACTCCTGGGGATGTGGCTGTGCCTGAAATCTGCATTTTTGGACAGACCAGTGGGGCTGGGAGCATCCCTCTGTGGCTTCACTCCCTGGAGGCCCCAAACACAGCTCCTAGAGAGATTTCCAAGAGAAACAACATTTGAATCAATAATTTTTGAGCAGCTGCCGTGGAAAGATGCACCTGAGGGTTTTGGAGCAGAAAGGCAGCAGCTGATGCCCTCCCACGCACCAGCACCTTGCACACCGTAAACAATCCTGCCCCAGATGGCACCAGGGAGCCGCAGACAGGACACGCGGGGCTCTGTGACAGTCCAGTGTGCCTGAACAAGATCATCCTGTTCCACACAGGGCTCTCTGCAAGCGAGGGAGTCGCCCACCCTGCATGGCTCTGCACACATTCATCCCACACATGCTGCTCAGTGCCAGCCAGCTTGGCTTGAGCTGTCCTGTTAGTTTTGTGGTGGTTTTGTTGTGCTACATGAGGAGACATAGCAGAGGCTGTCAGCACGTGGGCCGAGTGTCAAAGGGCAGCAGCAGCACCAAACACAAGCAAGCAGCTGCTACGAGACCCCAGCTTTCCTCAGGGTGGCTGGAGGAGAAATAAGAGGGTTTAAGGATCCCCCCCGCCCCCCTCCAAGCTGTGAACAATGATTTTGAAGTCAGAGTTATGAACCTCGTGGCTGGAGTGGGCAGAGCCCTGCAGGGGCTGCTGGTCCACACATGGGTCAGCAAGTGCTGCTCCTCTGAGACCTTCTCCTCTGCAGCCTCCCTTTTCCTTGGAGAGCCTCCCCTTTTTGTTCTTGTCAGGGGCAGGAGGTGGGAAAGCCAGCACAACAAACCGACAAGCAGACGTGCATCTTGTTCAGAATGTTCTTAATTTTAATGTATTTTCTTTAATTTTTATAAAATACATCTTGTAAGATAAGTCTCTAAAAACTTGCTCCTTTTTATTGCTGGTTAACAAGTTGAAATTCTGGATCAGAAATGAAGGAAACACTTTCAGTTGATTAACTCATTTTGCATGTGTGTGTGTGGGTGTGTTTGTGTGTGTGTGCGTGTGTGGGGTCTGGGGACAAGGGTGGGAAGGAGGATCTCGTTATTTTTTGTTAAATGGATATGAAAAACCCCCCCAGCAAACCCCCGAGAGAGAGATAGCATTGATGTGAATTTCCAGATCTTGACTGGTTTCTCCCCACCCTACCACCCCTCCTGGCATCTCCCCCCTCCCCATCCCGTGTGCGTTGGTAGCCTGGCCAACCTATTTCAGCATTCCCGGCAGCAAGGATCCTTCAAATGCACTGCTCAGCAGATCTGCTTCCTTATCCTTGCCCCTGCTGAAACCAGCACTTAAAAATATATATAACAACAATAATACAGACATGAAAAAAAGAAAAGAAATCCGTGCAAGATGGAGCTACAGTCTGCCACTGAAATTAGTTCCTCCAATAAATAAACACAAAGATTAGCGTTAAGGAGAGAGGCAGGGAGAGCAAAACAAATCACCAGTTGTCAGGGAGGACTGGAAATCGCACTTCTGCAGGTCCGGCTGGACCCATGCTACCCAGCCAGAGGGCTTTCCTCCGACTGGAGAGCAGTCAAGGAGGAGAGGTCTCCACCCAACCCCTTTCCCCCCAACCCCTCTTCATGGAAAAGGCACCAGAAAGGATCTGGATTGCAGAGACAGGCTGTGTTTGCACCTATGACCCCCAAACTGCCACCTTCCCTTCCCTCCTCAATTCCTTCAGGGGTTTCACCTGGAAGCGAGATGCTGCCAGCCCCTCCCACCCTGGCAGGCACAAGACAGCTGTCCTGACTTGCAGGAAAAAAAAGTGAAGGGACGAGGGGGACAGAAGGAGGGGCGGTTACACTTGGCAAGGGGCGCAGCAGAGGTTAGAGAAGCAGACATCACCCCAGAGAAGAGCACCATTGTGAAGGGCACTGGCAGGGCAGGCAAGGCACGCGGTCCCCGTGGTTATCCCCTGCCTACGGAGGGATGGCTCTGGCTCTACGCTCCCAGGGCTTCGTGCAGAGGTTTCCCCTCCTCAGTCAAACCTATTTGCTGCCTCTCTGCTGCCTGGAGGGTAAAAGCCAAGAGTCCCCCTCGTCTACAGAGACACCAAACTCCTTTAGGCTTTAATAGGGGCAGCTGGGTTAGGGCTTTATCGGCATTGGGATCAGCACTCTCTTCTCCACACTGGGAAGATCCTTGTCCTGAACTCCCTTTGCCGTGGCTGCAGCAGGTTAAATTCATCTTTCTCTGCTAAGGGAAAAAAATCCTTCTCTTATTCTCCATCCATGGGTGGTGACAGCAGACAGCTCCAGGAGAGTCTTTAGCAATGGTACCAGGACTGGGCCAACTTCCTTTTCTCTCTAGGTAGCCTCTTGCTATTCACGGAGCAACCTACATGGATTTCTTCCTCCCAGGAACCTGAAGGCCTTTGCTCATCCCTAGGCAACATTGGGACACTGGAATAGGTCCCTCCTCTTCTCTGCCTGGTTTTGGTGGGCTTGGCTCTAGAGCGAACCGGTTACGGATGAGCACCGAGAGAAAAGTGCATGAAGAGGCGTCCTTTGGTGGGAAGCTCTCCTTCCTGGTCACGCTCAGCACAATGGATGCGAGGGAGGAAGAGGAGGGGAGTCATCAGCGAAGGCAGAGTTAACGCAGGAGACCCGGTGTCAGGTGGCTGCAGTGTTAAAGCCTCGGGGTTAGACAAAAGAAGGGCGTTCGGTCCGGCTGGGCTCCGCCGCACGGGCTAGAACTTGGTGCCTCGGCCCATCAGCCTGAGGACTGCGAAGTTGTAGGTGGCAGCGATGATGAAGGTGACCTGTGGGTGGGAAGCCAGTGAGCGAGGGGGCAGCCCCCAGCCCCACACCCCAACAGAGCAGTGCCCTGCAGAGCCCCGCAGCCCCGCCGGGACACCGCAGTGTCGTGTCGCCGGTGTCAAGCAAGAGGAGAGCCGGGGAGAGGCGCAGGGGACTCGGCGCACTGGCAGCGGGACCTCTCCCTGGCGGTCTCCTAAAGCCTCTCCAGATCCCCTCCTGCAGCCACCTCTACCTTACGGCCTGGACTCACCATCTGCACTTACGTGCCAGAAAATGACACGAGCACAGGCTCTGTCCCATCCATGCCCACCACCTTCGCTGTCCTTTTCCCCAACATCTTTGCCAGGCGGAGAAGAACGGCTGGGCAAGGGGAGCACTGACTCACCAGTGAGACCAGCGTGGCAGCTGCCCCCACAAAGGCTGCGATGAAGAGGTGGAAAGTCATCTGGAACTGCAAGGGAAGAGGAGGGTGAGCTCACAGGGTCCCGTGAGCTGCCTGGGGAGGCCAGAGCCAAGGTGTCCCAAGGTGTCCCACTGAGGTGGCAGGAGTTACTCACCTCGCTGGTCTTGCAGATGGAGAGCAGGTTGGAGCCACACACCTTGCCAGGGAAAGCATTCCAGGGCAGGACACCTGTGGAGATGTGGGAGCCAGGTGAGCGGGGCATGGCTGACAGCTGACTTCCTTGCTCAGTTTCCTGCAGCCACCTGTCACACCTTCCCCAGCATTTCGGGGCTCCTCAGCACTTGCCCTGCTTTATTCCACCCAACGTGCCTGGGCCCTGCCCTCCCTCCCTTCTCCTCTGCCCTGAGCCCTGGCTCCTGGGCGGTGAACTCGGCACTCACCGTACATCCTGGCATCTGCACACAGGGTGCCAATGCTGGCCGAGGTCTTGGTGGGGTTGCCAATGGACTGGCAGGTGGTCCAAGTGTTAAAATAGATGTAGACAGGCACCGCAGAGCAGGCGAACACCAGGAGCCAGATGATGGTCAGGACGTAGGTAATGCCCACAAACTGCAAGGGGCAGGACAACCCCGGGCAGAGTCGTGGTTAGCGAGTGGCCAAGGCCACGGACAGGGGAGCGCGA
>VWZN01019459.1:304429-319774 GCA_013396955.1 Regulus satrapa | reverse complement strand
CCAGCGCCAATCCCAGACTGACGCCCGGCTGCGTGTGCGTGGGGGTGACCGGCAGCAGCAGGATGGCTGCCATGTTTGGGATGTGGGGTAACCGTGGCCACGGCCAAGCAGGGTTTGGTCTCTGGGGAAGGGCAGCTGCAAAAGCTGCCTTGGCGTGTCAACGTGGCTCTCCTGCCCTCCCTCCATGGTACCACCCCCACCAGCCCCCGAGGGAACCACAGCCATGCCCCTCTGCTCCCCCAGGCCACAGGACCCCTTTGCCAGCACTCTGTGGTGGTTCCCAAGCCCAGCGGAGTGGACAACCCCAGGGGTACTGGGTGTCGTAGAGCTTTGAGCTGCCGGCACCGCAGGGATGCTCGGATTCTCCCCGCCTGTGTTTAAACGCAAAGCAGTTTTCCTAAACGTGGCCGTTTGGGCATCTTTGGTCCCCAGGAAACACGGCAGGCCTGGAGGAGGGCAGCAGGGCTGTGCTTCCCTTTGGGATATCCCCAAACCCGCCGTCTCCTGCCCTTTGGCCACGCCGAGCGTGGCGAACCCGCCGGGGCGCGCGAAGGGGAGGCAAACCCCGGTTAAGATCACCTTGTCAGGATGTCCTAGCCACTTTCCCAAACAATGACACACCCGCTGCCACGAGTGAGCTCGCTGGGGGCCTCGCGCTCCCCTCCCTTTCGGGCCCCCAGTTACCGTTGCGCTGAGGCCCTTGCCGCAGATGGTGGTCCTGTAGTCCCCAAAGATTTGCCGGACGGCACCGGTGGTGTAGAAACCTTCGGCCAACAGCAGGGCTCCATAGAGGAAGAAGAAGGCAGCTGTGCCATAGATGAAGTACTGAAAACCGTGGATGCTGTGGGGCAGAGGAGTGGGCAGGGGTGCTCAGGTGCCAGGGCGGTGCTGGAGAGCTCAGCCTGGCCGCTGCCACTTTCCCTCCCCACGCTGCCCCAAGGGGACCAAAACAGAGGGTGAAGCCACGAGAAGAGCGAGCTGGGCCAAAGCTGCGGTGAGCAAGACTGCCACCGACTCCCCCACATCCTCCATACCTACCCAGTGCAGAGGTCCAGCTCTAGCCAGGACACCTAGCAAGGGTCAGATAAAAACTGGTGTGAAATGAAAACAAGTGGCCACTTGGACCCTGCCGTGGAGCCACGGGCAAAGGCAGCTCGGGGTCTCCCCCGTGCCTGGGTGAGAGCCCGGCCCTGGCCAGCCCAGCCAGCCACCTCAGCCTGGCACAGAGCAGGACCAAGCCGTGAGGGGCCCTGGCACCCGGGGCGTGCTCTGCAGCAGGGTACTTACACATCGATGAGAAACTCATAGTCCTGGTAGTTTTTGGAGAAGTAGGTCTCGATGAGCTGCTCAGTGCCTGTGAGGGCTTCGTGCCCACAGCCACAAAACAGCGCTACCCCAAAGAAGCACAGGCCAGTGGCAACCAAGGAAGCAAAGGGTGCCCCAATGAGACATCTGGCACAGCACTCGAGTAAACCTACGGAGAAAAGAGGAGAGCTGGGACGGGACTGCCGGGACAAGGACGGCTTGGAGCCTACAGCTCAGGAGCACGAGCACAGTGGGAGAAAGGTGCCTGGCAGGAGGAGGGAAACAGGTGGAAAGAAAACCCCAGAAATGACCCATTGCAGTGCTGTAGAGCCAAACCCAGCGGCCCCCCTGAGGGCTCTCCAAGCAGCTGAGGAGCCCAGCCAAGGGTGCGCAGGGATGGTGTGGTTCCCGGGCACAGGGGCTGCGAGGAGCTGAGGCGAGCCAGCCATGCTCACGCGTGACAAACAGATGGAAATAGAGCGTGATGCAGCACAATGCCAGTGGGACCCGGCAAACAAGCTGCTAATGGGCTCCCCACTGCCCCCACAGCCCGGCTGCGGGCAGCGGCCCTGCCAGCTGCTGGCAGTTTTATTTTGCCATGCAAGATGGGAGGGCAACCCAGCACCTCCACAGAGACCAACCCCGGGGCAGACCCAGCGAGGTGGCCCCCCTTGGGGCAGCACGGTAGGAGCCAGCACACACCACGAGCACTCTGGACTTCCAGGTGGCACCCTGGGCACTCGTCCCTTGCCTGGCACCCCGCAGGCAGCTCAGACAGATGTGCTGGTAGGAAGGAGCCGTGTTAGTTCCACAAATGACAGCACTTGTGTAATAGGTTTAGTCCTCCAGGACCTGCGTGTGGGCAGGGAAAGCAAGGACACACGGCAGTGTGCTGCTTGGAGTGCCTGAACGCTGGATTTTTTCAGCAGTGAGGCCATGGGCACCTGCTCCTTCTGCACGTCGGGGCTCTAGCGTGCAGGAGTTGGCTCAGCTTCCCAGTGGGCTGGGTTTGGAGGTGCCCAGCCAGCTGCTCTCCTGCCTGCTTTGGGGACAGACAGCCAGCTGGGTTTGCACCCACCAGCGTGCAACTGAGCTGAGCTGGGACAAGCTGCTGCCCTGGCTGTGTGACACCTGCGCACAGGGAAGCTGCTCCCCTTCCCCAGGACATGGGCTCTGGCACCCCACTGCCCAGGGCACGCTGGCTGCCTGGGCACATCCCATCTGGGCGTAGAACTTCTGCCTTGAATGCCAAAAAGGCACCCACAGCAAACCCATGCTCCCTCCACAGATCCCACGGTGCTTATCTCCTCCCCAAGAGGACAAGAAAGCCGCGGGGTCCTGGCCAGCTCTCCCCTCCCCACTGGGAGCAAGGTTGTGCAGTGGCACCGAGGACAATGGGGGATTGTCCTGGCACTGCCACCCCAGCGGCTGCCCCATGCCAAGAGCAAACAGGGAACAAAGGCAGCGCTATAGGGGAGTGCTGGGACCCCTCCCTCTTGTTTGCCTTGGACACAGCAGATCCAGGGGGGGCCTCGTCGATCCTGGCCAGCGCTGCTGCTCCCAGCCTCGCCGGGACCCACAGGGACAGCCCTGGGCACCCAGCAGGGTGCTGGGCCAAACTTGCCTTTTCTGGTTTCATTTTTGGCCACCTGGGAGACGGCACGGAGGTGCCGCCCTGGGGCAGCGAGCAGCTCCATTCCCAGCCCAGAGCCCTGGGATGCAGCAGGGCCTGACAGGCTCCTGCCACAGCCCCTCTGCTTTGGGAAGCTGCAGTGGGGAAGCCTGGGGAGGGGAAAGGAGGGGAGAAAGAGCCCGTGTGCCACACAGTCCTGAGCCTTGTGCCCAGGCTGCGCTGCTGCCAGCGCCAGAGAGACGGAGGAGGTGCTGCAGACAGGAGGAGGAGGAGGAGGCAGGGGGCCAGCAGCAGAGGCACCCCTGGGAACAGAGCAGCCCCGGGAGCAGAGCAGCCCCGGTACCCCAGCGGTAGCCTGGTGAGCATTAGCTCTGCTGTATCCATAGGGAAACTGAGGCACGAGGTGCGCCTCCGTTTTCCCAAGGCTGCGGGCGTGCAGGTGGCACAAGCCGTGACAGGCTCCGTGCCCTTCCTCTCCTCTCTGCAGTCCATGTGGACAGGCTGTGGGGATGGCATCCGCCCCCAGCGACAGCACACGAGGGACAGAAAACTGCCCTGGGAAAGAGAACCTCACCCTTGCCAAGCCAAGGCGCCCTCCCTGGGCACACCGGGGTCACCGGCACCTCACAGGGGCCGGAGAAAGCTTCAGAGGGCTCTGCTCTGGGATAAGGACCCCAGGGAGAGCAGCAGCAGCTGCGCAGGTGGCCGCCACCCTCCCCTCATACTCACCCATGGTGCTGGACGTGCTCAGCTCCCCGAGCGCCCGCTCGCTGCTCCGCTGCCGAGTGCCGAGCCCTGCCCTGCCAGGCTATCCCACGCCCTGGATTTCCCCCTCTGGGCGCCCGTGCGGCTCTCCAGCAAAGAAAAGGGCTCTCTGAGTGACAGCCACCCCCCTTAAAGGGCCGGGGCCCGCCCTGCCCGGCCCCCCCAGCACCCCTTGGCTGCCAGCTCCCGGTGCCCGCCTGGCCAGGCCGCCCCGCTCGGCGCTCTCGGGGTACAAGGCTTTTGCACAAGTCAGAGAGCGGGCTGGCGCCAGGGGAGGGGGCTGTCCCCCCTCACTGGTGGCTCTGGGGACATCCCCCAGGCCCAGCGGGCTGTGTTTGGCCAAGCTGCCCGCTGAGGCGGCGTGGGAGTGTGGCCCTGTGGGGCAGCAGTGGGGCGTGCCCGTCGCCTCCCTGATTCCCAGCAGCTGGCAGCAGGGAACAGGGGTTCCCCATGCCAGGGACCTGCTTGCAGCTTTGGGGGCTCCAAACTGGAAGCTTTTCCCCTTTCGATGGGAATGTTGTGGCTGCTTTCCCCTGCCCCGTGACCCCCACGGGGCAATGGCATTCTGGTGGGGACGCTCCCCATGGCTGGGGCAGGTGCAGCCTGGTCCCCTGGGTGCCCCGTGGGTGCCACGCTTCCCATGGGTGCCCCCGGTCCCCTGCAGCTGTGGAGGCAGCACAGGGAGCCTGCAGAGGGCAACCGGCCTCTTCCCGGCAGGCACAGGGTGGACAAAGCCCTGCTGTGTCCCTCAATGCCCCACTTTGTGCCAGGCAGCGAGGTGGCAGGGCCTGGCTGTCCCTGGGCTCGGGGACACTGCTGGGCTGGGGAGTCTCTGGGCTGTGGCAGGCTAGCACCAGGGTGGGCCACCCTGTGGGGACCCTGCCCCTTCCCCAGCACCCCAAAAAGCCTCCCCTTGGCTTGCCCACAGGTGGGCTGGGGGGGAAACACCACTTGGGCATCTGTGCAAATGCTGCCAGGGCTTTGTGGTGGCCAAGTGCACCCCACATCAGCGGGGCACAGCCGCTGGCCCCACAGCACGGCTCCCTGCCTCAGTTTCCCACTGCAAGGCAGGACTGCAGAGCTCTTCTCAGCCAAGTGGGGAATGGCAGGGGACAACAGAGCAGGGGGAGCCTCTGCCACCACTGTGGGCAGCAGCCTTGGGCAGCTCCCACAGCTCCCCAGGTGGCACCCAGGTGCCCTGGTGGCAATGTCACCTGGCCACGATCGCCTTGAAATGGCCATGGGGAGGTGGCAGACTTGCAACACCCCTTTGGAAATAACCAGAACCCCTCCAGCCACTGGAAGCCAGCAGAGCCCTGCCTGTATCCCAGGGAAGCCCAGAGGGATCCCCAGCCACCAGGAGAAAAAAGTATTACATAAAAAGTCCCGCTTAAATAAAATATATACAATGCAACATTACAGGAAAATAATAAAATATGACATGGGGCAAAAACATACCAGCCCCTCCTTTTGTTTCCACAGAAATTCCAGGCTTGCTGACTCCACCATTTCTGAACGCTCTGGAGGGAAGAGAGAATTTCACCTCATTGAGCACAAGGTGAGCAGCTAAGAGAGACTGTGATTTCTGCACAAAGTAGCTTAAAATCCTTGGCTGTTGGGCACTTAAGTGGGATGGAAACCCCTTGGCCCTTTCATTAGTGGCAGTGGAGGCCAGCCCAGCACCTCCTGGTAGTGCTCCATGGATGCTCCAGAGCAGGACTGCAAGAGAGGGAAAAGGGAGAAACCCCCTCCCTGGATTTCTAAGGCTTGGGGGAGAAGAAAATGTGCAGGAAAGTGTTTGGAGTTGCCTTTCCTGTGGCAGCATGGAGGGTGGGCAGCCCAGAGCCCATCCCAAACACTGCCCCCGTGGCCATGGGGATGTTGGGGAAGCCCTCACTGCACCCCTCTCCCTTTGCACCTCAGTTGGAGAGTTTGTGAGAGCCTCTGCTGCAAACTTCTGCACACTTCTGCATGCTCAGAGCAATCCTGCAGCTCAGCCCCTTCCTGGATGAGGCCCCAGGGGAGCTGCAGGAGCTGATGTGCCAGCCCACATCAAAGTTCTCTTGTTGGCTCATCCCTGCCAGAGAAAACTCTGCTGCTTCTCAGGTGGGGAAGGGAGGACGCATCCCTGTTTGCCAGCCAGGAGGGGAACACGCCAGGCTGGTAAAAATAAACATGCTTATAAATCAATATGGATCACCTTGCACTTTGTTCTGACCCTTGGGCAGTCACCAATTACATCCAAAACCCCAGGGAAATGAAGGGCTTAGCTAGGAGCCCTCATTAACA
Organism: Regulus satrapa; assembly: GCA_013396955.1. Classification (NCBI taxonomy): domain Eukaryota; kingdom Metazoa; phylum Chordata; class Aves; order Passeriformes; family Regulidae; genus Regulus; species Regulus satrapa. The sequence continues at coordinate 313,782 of VWZN01019459.1, read as the reverse complement.
GAGCCTGGGACTGGCACATTTTGCCCCTTGCGAGGTGTTCCAAGGCTTGGAGGGCTTTTCCTTCCCCAGCCACCCACAATCTGCACTGAGATGCTGCAAAGGGCTGCACCAAAACGAAGTATTTGGACGGGCACACACACATCTCCAATCTCACATCTTCCACGCTCCCCACGTGGAAAGGACTCCCTGGAATTTTGGTGGGTTTGTCTCTCCACAGCTGCGGCTCAGACTCAGAATTCCCCTGGGCCGTGGGGAAGGCGAGCTCGGGGCCGAGGGGACAAGCAAGGGACACCAATGGCCAAGGGACAGCCACACAGGCACCACTGGTTCATGCCACTTCAGGGCAAAGCAGTGAGGTGGGAAAGCAAGCAGGAGCATGCGGGGCAGAGCAGCAGAGCACCCTCCCTGCCCCTGTGTGCTGCCACCTCATTCACAGCCACCGCAAACTGCCACACTTGTCCCATCCCTCTGATGGCACAGGACAGCCTCCTGCTCATCCTGCCCCTCCCAGCACTCGCTGGGCATGCAGGCAGCCCTCCCTGGGGTGAGGCAGGAGGCAGCAGGGAGGCCAGCTGGGAGAAGCTGCAGTTTCAGGGAGGATTTGTATTCTCTGCTAATTGATTTCTTTTCTTGCAGCCCCACAGGGGCCGCACTCCCTGCTCTCCTCATTTTCTGCACTCCCCTGGGCATGGGGCCGGGTTTTCAGAGATGCACAGTGGCCAAAATCTGTGTGTGCTGACCCTGCAAAGCACAGACAGCCCCTCCACTCTGCTCCCCAAAATGCAGGCGCAGCCCTGGGTACACCCAGGAGGCACCAGCAGTGGCACGTGCAGCGTCCTTATCCATTATACATCTGTCAGCAGGAGAAATCCCAGCGTATCTTGTCACAGCTGAGAACCTTGCTGCTATTTTTAGCCCCTCGCTTCCCCGGTCAGGATGAATTTCTTGTCATCTGCTGCTGATTTTTAACTCTCCTCTTCACCCACCTCCCTTCACCCACCGGCAGGGTGAAACCACCCCGGCCAGGGAGCCCGAGCAGCAGGGATTTTCCTGCCCTGCAAAATCTCCTGTTTTCCCAGGTGGCCCCGGCCAAAACACGAGGAGACGGTGACCGTGGGAAGGCAGTGGTGGCTCCAGCAGCATCTGTCCAGCTGCCTCCTCCCAGGATGCCAAGGACTCCCTCGGGAGCCAGCCCCGCTCCCGCTGCCCGGGCCTGGCTGTCCTCGCTGTCCTATTTGTATTCCCGGGTTGCTGCAAGGCTGCAAAATGTGCTAATAAAAATTACATTATAAAAAGAAGAAGCTGGTAGAGGCTGTCAGAGGACAGGGGAGGCGTGCTGAAGGACGGACAGACAGGCCAGTGTTGCAGGATGACAGAGGAAAGGGGGGGCCGCTCGGAGAGGAGAGGCTAAAACCCTTGTGAGGCTCAGCAAGGGCTCTCCCAAGGGGGACCCCACACCCTGAGCCCCCCAGGGATGCTCTGGGGCTCTCAGGACCCTCCCCAGCAAGCAGGGTTGCTGGCAGTGCAACAAAGCCCTGCGGGATAACCCGGGGACAGAGCCCTCTTACCTGGCACCAGCATTCATCTCCTGCCTGTCTGGAATTTATCTGGGACCACAGAGGCAGCCAGGAGGTGCTGGCCAGCAGGGATGGCACCGAGATGAGCTCACCTCCCACGCAGTCACCCTTCAGAGAAGCTGAGCAGATGTCTGCCCTTCTGTTTTGGTGTCTCTGGCTGATGTTTCCCTCTGCAGGAGCCTGACTTTTTAAACCTACCAAGTTTCTAAGTTTGGAAGACCTTGTCCAGCCTGTGCACTGGGCCTGGCTCACAGCGGGGACCAGCAGCTCCTCAGCCGTGCTTGGGGCAGGGTGCCTGCCATCCCAGAGGTGGCACTTGCAGGAGCCTCCCTGCTGTCCCCACGCCTCTCCCAGGCCGTGTCACCCAGCTGAGTGCCGGTGTCCAGGCTCTGTTGGTGCCTGGGGGAGGGTCAGGGGCTCGGGCAGTGCTGGCAGCAGAACCCAGGGCATACCATGGCACGTGCAGCGCCCAGCTGATGGGAGGACAACCCAGGCACTGGAAGGCTTCCTGGCTGCTCGCTGCTCCTTTTATCCACCAAACAGCCCTGTTATTTACTGCAGAAACTGGGGCTAATACAGTGGTACAAACTACTTTCTTAGTCGGCTTCCTAATTTCAAAAGAAATTCCCACAAAGCTTCTCACTCGGTGCAATGAGTCCCTCAGATTAATTACAGGTTTGTGGAGAAGGTGATTTCTTTTCCCCTGGCTCCTTTTCCAGCAGATTTGCCTTTCACATCCGCTGCCTTTCTCCTTGATTTTCTTCCTACTGGAGGGTAAACAGATGCCTCGCTCTGATGTTTTCCAGGCTGTTCATTACTCTCTCACTCTGCCATTCTTGGGGTCATATTCTTGAACTGTTCTCATTTGCTTTTCACAGAATCCTGGAAGGGAAAGACAAATGTCATCCTGCCTCCTTGGAGGGGATGGTAAATGAGAACAGCAAATACAGCCCGGGATTGCTCTGTCTCTGTGAAGCTGCAGTGGGCTCTGCAGAGGGAGGGTGCAGGCAGTGCCAGCACCAGGCTCAGTTCTGGGGTGTCCCCATTGATTTCTTGCTGCCCAAGGGACACATTTGAAAAGGCTCAGGTGAATTCATGTGCTTCCAAAGAGCTGAGGAGGTGTTACCTTGTGCCACTCCTCCTCTGAGCCCACAGGAGGCCCAGTGGTGCTGAGGGAGGTCCTGGCTCAGCAGTGCTCAGTCCTGGAGCAGTGGAGCCTGTGCCTGCAGTGCTCATTCTTGGATTCCTGCACAGAGCCTGTCCCTGTGCTTCCCTCTAGGGCCCAGGAAGATGTTTCTCAGGGCTGTGCCGGTGCCAGCCCCAGTGCCCACACAGCGTGATGGCCCTCACAGGGACCAGGGTCTGATCCAGCCACGCTGAGCCCTCTCCTCAGGCTGGCACGGCAGGATGCCCCAGCAGGGCTCTCCTGAAGGATGAGCACATCACTGAGAGGTGACGGTCGGGCTGGACAGCAAAAGGACAGCAGTGGCAGCCCCCAGGGTGGCATTAGTGTCACATCTCCTGGTGCCTGAGCCACCGGGACCGTGCTTTGGCGCTTCCTGGAGAGCAAAGCCAACAGTAGGAGCAGGAGGTGGGTGTGAGAGGTGCAGACATTCCCTGGCACCCACTGCCACAGCCCAGGGCTGCAGACACAGGCAGCTCTCAGGGTGGGCTGGGGACAGCAGCCACAAAACCCTCCTGTGCCCCCCTGCAGCTGGGAACAACCCACGGACACCGTGCAGGTTCTGGGGTGGCCCTGAGGACTGTGGAGTCATCTGCAGCTCCAGGCGTTCCTTCTCCTGAGGGGACGTCCCCGTGCAGCCCTCCCATGCCTCCCGCCGTGGGGAGCCAGCCCCAGCCCCGGGCACGGCGCGGTGGCGGCACGGGGACAGCGGGGTGCTTTGGCAAGGTGCCGCCTGCAGCAGGGAGCCAGAGCGGCCAGCACAGAGCCCACAGCAGTGGGAGGCAGAGGACGGGGTGGGCACGAGCCCAGGGTCACAGTGGGCTCCTCAGGGCACCATCCTCTGCGTGAACAGCAGCACCCACCCGAGTGGCACTCGGCAGGCTGTCCCCCCAGCCACGGCTCCTGTGGCACAGGGACACCTGCCAGCTCGCTGGGATGCAGGTGCCACCGTGGCAGCTCCGCACACTGACTGCCACAGTCAATATCCCCCCCTGGAAGCAGCTGCCTGACCTGCTGCTGTGGGATCTGGGCAGCAGTGGGAGGATTTGCATCTGAATAAATCCTCCCTCTCCACCACAGAGGAGGTGGAGGAGAGTAGCAGGGGCACGGGGAAGGGGGTACAGGACACAGGGCCTGGTTTCTTATTCCTTCTTCCCTGCTCTTGCCACCTGATGTGTAATTTTCGTTCCATTTTCGAAACTTGTCCCTTCTGGGGGTCTCTAGTTGAGGAAAAAATAAAACCAGTCCCACCCAATGAGGTGGGGGCAGGCAGCCTACAGGGAATGGCCCATGGTCTGCTCCTGGTGATCTCCATGTGCTTTCCTGCTTGGAGACTGCTGGGGCTGAGGGCAGGAGAGCTGTGGAAGCCAGAACAGTGAACAGAGCTCATCAAACCCCAGTGCTCCTGCTGCAGGGAGAGATGTGCATCGCCATGGCAACCGTGGCCAAGGATGCACAGAGCTGGGCACCCCAAGTGGGGAGGAGACGGGGGCTGACCCTGCTCCCACCGCCACCCCTCAGCCCAGCCTTGCTGAGGCTTTGGCTTGGCACGGCAGCTCCTCCTCCCCCTGCTCAGGCAGGGCAAAGAGCTGCAGTGGCTGGGGGGAAGGCAGAGGTCAGGGCTGAGGGGTCTTGCAGTGTCAAAGTCCGGCAGATTTTCTCCAGAGACTTTGGAAATGCTGGAGGCACCAGAGCAGGGGTCAGGCCAGCACCCACCCTGGGGAAGCGAGGTGTCCTCTGAGGGCTTTGCAGTCTGTGCCAGGCTTTGCTACTGTCCCCAAGAGTTTTGCTTGACACTTATCTAAATTAAATCTCCCTGTTCATCCTGCTGGCTTGCCAAGGTCACAGGATCAGGCAGTGCCATTGCTCCAGCCTTCCCTCAGTCCGCAGTTCCCTCCTCATTTGTTCTATGTGCAAATACAACCCACACGGTCCACCCAAAGCAGAGCACCACCAGGGCCAGGAGGCACAAGGTCTGCAGTCCAGGACAGACGAAGGAAATTTGGGCCAGTCCACGTCTTCAGGCCCGGGTGGCAGTCACTTGGTTGGGTGGGATGCACACAAAATAGTTCCTGGAGAACCTGCCATAAAAAATCAGAAATGTGTCAGATGAGGATTAAGCACCTGTTGATGAGGGGATGGTTTTGAACAGCAAGCACTGGACTCTCTTTTCTTTGATGGCTTTCAGAACAACAGCTGGAAGAGCTCCCAGCCTGCAGGGCAGGTGCTCAGGGGCTCCAGGACGGGCAGGACTAAGCTGCTCCCCATGGCCGGGAGGGCACTGGAGTGGGATGGGGCTGACCCAGCTGGATCCTGCCACGCTGGGATTGCATCCAAGCCTCAGGCTCATCAACCCTGCCCCTTCCAGCCACCCACTCCAGTGTCCCAGACCCAGCTCCCCAGCAGCTCAGACACACAGGGACAGAAAAGCCCTCTCAGCCCAGAGATGACCCCTCCCAGCTGTATGGAGGGTCTGGGGGCACATTTCCTTAGCACAGGCAGCAGCCCCACAACCACAGTGATGGGCTGAGTCCTCAGGCCCCTCTGTGCCTCTTTAGAAAAATGAGCCCCGTTGCAACATCCCACCCCCTGAGGGGCTCCCAGAGGAGCCTAAGTGACCCTCTGGAATCAGCAATAACCCAGTGCTGGGCTGAAACACAGCCCAAAATGCTCGCTGAGGATGCTCTGTCCCCACACAGTATTTTGGGGACTGATGGATGAGCAGCTGCATCTGGCATAGCCCGGGAGAGAGGTGCCAGGTCATTTGGAGCGAGAGGAGAGGTGACCTCTGCGCCTGGCTGCTCATGGAGCAGGAGGGGCAGCCCCATGGCTGCTGGCAGGGCCACCCCAGCCGGCTGGTCCAGCTGCCCTTGGGCGGGCCTGCAGCACAGAGCATCCCTTCAGAGCCGCCGCACGCAGAGCCCACCCCCAGCACCAGCAGCAGGGGTATTTTTAGCCTGGAAAAGTGCCACCAAATCATAGAGCAACATTTGCTGGAGTTGGGACCAATGCCTCAGTTCACCTTGCAATCCTCTCTGGGTCACTCTGCCCTGCTTGGTGAGGCACTGGGTCCTGCTGGCACTGCCACATAAACACCGAGAGCCCCCCCGGGGTCCCCGGTGCCGCCTGTCCCCTCCTCCTACGTCGTGGTGCCACCTTCCTTTAGGAGCAGCTCCAAATTTCCCCACAACCTATGACCTTCCAGGCCACAGAAAGGGACATCCTGCCCTGTCCCTCTGGTGGCTGCAACTGAAGCCAGTGCTTGTTTGCCCCAGTCCTCCCACCAAGACACCTCTACAGCTACTGATCCCCTCGCCATTTATTGCAACGAGATGGTTTTTGCTCCTGCTGGCAAAGGAAAGCACCCACAGCCTATTATACAGCTTCTCCAGGGAAAGCAGGACACTGGGGAAACATTACATGACAACGTGGTGACATTCCATGACAACCCAGTGTCCAAACTGGGCTCACACCGGAGAGCTGCGGGCTGGCAGCAGTGCTCAGCCACCCACGAGGATGTGTTTGCTCCAGCATTAATTTCACACCCCATTAAATGCCTCAAAATGTTTGCCTTGGGGGAGCGTGCCTCCGTGTCCCCCCAGGGTGGAGGGGATGGTGCAGGCACGTGGGGGTTTTTCCTGTTTATTTTGCTGCTTCCCTTAGAAACAGCGATGAGCAATGTGCCTGCTCTCCCTTATTCTCACTGGTCAGAGGATTAAAAAAGAGAAATGAGAGCTGACACGGCCCGAAACTGAAGTCAACGGAGAACCTGAATCTTTCACACGGAGTGCTTTGCTCCCCAGGGCTCATTAAGCATTTAAGCAGTTGGGCCAGAGGAGAAGTGCACAGCAGCCCGTGCACGCTGCAGCTCTATTTCACACCTTGCTTTCTGCAAAGAAAATCCCATCCCTGGGACAAAAGAGACAGGGGGATGTCCAGAGCTGGCTGGGAGCCTTGGGAGAGGGGAAGGAAGCTGGGAGAGAATTAGGAGATGGGCTGGAGGTGCCTGTGATGCGGTGCTTTCTAATTACAACAAGCACAGTCTCCCAGAGCCTCAGACTCTGTGCCTCATGAATGGCTGAGCTGTTATCCTGTCCTGGCCCACGTGCCAGCCCTTCTCTGGGTCTGGGGCTGGAAGATGCAGAGCAAGCAATGCCCCCAAAGCAGGAGCTGCCTCTGAGCTGCTCCCAAGCCCTCCCCAGAGCAGCTGACCCTCCCCTGCTGCTGGAGGGGTGCTGAGGCAGGCTGCTCAAAGCCCACCACAAACCTGTGACCACCTGAAGCTTCTGTCCCTGCTGATGCTTCAGGTCTTCCTGGCTTCAGGGCAAAGGAAAATCTGTGCTCACTCCAAAGGAGAGACCAAGGATGAGTGGGAAGCAGCAGGATGACTTTGTGGTCCTACATGAAGAGCAAAGTGCACTCCTTTGCCTGCTGTCCTTCCTCTCCCTCACCCATCAGCACAAACAGCACAAGGCTGGTCTTCATCCTGCAACTGAGCTTAAACACCTGAACCTTTTCTCTGGAAAAAAAAGCCCAAACCTGTTTTCAAGAGGTTGAATGACTCACACCCACCTTCTAATGGTGCTGTCTGCAAACACACCTCAGGGTTTCATTTATCAGACAGGATTAAATCTACAGAGGTGGCAATGAGGGGCCGAGCAGCAGAGAGGGGTGGAGGGTTGAGGCAGTGTGGGTTGGCACAGCCCTTCTCCAGGCTCTGGAGCCAGGCACGCTGGAGGCAGGTAAGGGTCTGGCCTCAAAGAAACCGTTTGAACTCAGAGATAGTGGAGGGAAAGGGAAAAAAGATATCCCACTTTTCACCCCATCTGAGCAAACCCGGTCTCTGCTGCCTGCATGTCTCCTGTTAGCAGAGGCTGGCACGGTGACAGGGACAGCTTTGGGCAGGGATCCCCCTGGGGCTGCACCAGGCTGGCAGCCCTGGATCAGAGCGTGGTCTTTGCCCCAGCCCCCTGCCCGGTGTCTCTGGGGAGAGCAGCCACAGGGCAGCCTGGGGGTGGATGCTGTCTCCAGGAGCCCAACGCTGACAGCTGCCTGCTGGCTGGAATCTTGACGGCTTACGGAAAATCTACCTCATGCTTTCATTTGAGGGACGTAGGCATTAAGCCTATTTTTGTGACTCCCAAAAATCCCCCGGTTGGGATGAGGCACCATCCTGGGATCCCCTGGGCTCCGGTTGTGCAGCTCCTGCTCCATCCCCCCGACTCAGCCAGCAACAAATCAGCACTGCCTTCGCCCTCCTGATGGGATGCTCGCTGCCTTCATTTTCTCAGAGATTATTTTCAGCACTGCTTCACTCCTCGCAGCGTCTGCAGGGCTGCAAGGCAGGCAGGAGGGCTGTGGCTGCAACATCCCCCACAGTGCTGCCCATCAGGGAGCCCCGTTGGCTTCTCCCGCCTCTCCAGGAGCCTTGTTAGCTCGGACCCAGGGCCCTGCTGACCACAGCATGTGCACTCATGGCTCGTAGCCGGTTCTCTCGAGCTCCCGTGCTCCTGGCCAGCTGACACGCTGGCCCCACAGCCCCTCTGACCGTCCTCAGGCTCCTCAGCTGATGCAGGGACACCATGCCTCAGTTTCCCCAGAGAGCAGAGAGGATGAACTGCCCCCCCCCCCTCCTCCCAACAGTGTCAGGTCTGCTTAGCTCGGACAGTGTCTGGAAGAGGAGCTGTCACACAGCGTGCGTTTGCTCTGCTCCCTGCGGCTCCACGTCGTGCCTTGTGCCTCCCAGCACCGCGGCACCATAAACATTAATGGCAACGGTAATCGGAGGAGACTTCTCCCGGCTCCCGGTGCTGGGAGAGCCGATGGGTGGGGATGAGGATTCCTGCATGCTGCCTCCAGCCCGCTGGCCGCTGCCTGCACCCCTCTGCTGGACCAGGCACCCCGGGCTCAGCTTCGCAGCCAGCCCTCACCACCCTGCAGCGAGCCCCGTGGGGACCCCTCAGAGTCCGGGGCAGCCCCTCACTCGCCCGGGGGAGAGCAGGCACAGGGGGCACCGTGCTCTCCTTCTCCGCTGACATCCTCCTCTGCGGACCCCTGCAGCAAACGGCTTCGTACAGCAGCTCCCGGCCATTACCAGACCGCAATTAATACAAATAAATGAGATGAGCCAGCCATAGTAGAGTGAACAGAAACCTGACTGACATATCTGCCAGCAATCATTTATTCCGCACTTTTATCTTTTTTAGAATACTATTTACTTCCTCGCAAATTAATCACAGATTGCCTTGGACCAGAGAGGACTCTGCGGCTTGGCGGGGTGACCTCAGGGGACGGGGCAAAGGCGGCCGAGCAGCCCGAGTCCCAGCCCGCTCCCTCTGCCTTGGTTTCCCTCTCGCTGGCAGACATGAACGCCCACCGTGTACTCTCCAAGGAGCTCACCCGGGACAGTCTCGTCCCTCCGCTGAGCCTCTGGGAAAGGCAAGGGGTCCCGGCAGGAGGGACCCGAGCTGCGCCCCCAAGGCCAGGCACAAGGATTTAGGAGCCCCTTTCTCCCCAGCCGCTCCCCACCCCCATCCGACGGGCAGCTCCTCTGGGACACCTCTCAGCCCCGCACGTCCTCTGATCCCGGCACG
>VWZN01019459.1:289041-304021 GCA_013396955.1 Regulus satrapa | reverse complement strand
GCCACCCCCTTTAGACCCGGACGAGCCCCAGAACCCTCATCCCGACCCCCACTCCGGAGCCGTCTCCGGGGCCTGACGCCCCAGACAGAACGCTCCCGGCTCCTATCCGGAGCTCCCGCGAATGTGGCCTCGCTCCCCCTTCCCCAGAACCCTGACCCAGCACCCCGGGGGACCCAGCAGACCTTCCCGCTCCAGTCCCCCACCCCACGCAGCCAGACCCTGCCTGTCCCCAGCAGCCCCGGAGGGTTCCCTTGGCCCCGGGCCAGCGGGAGAGTCTTGCCACCATGGGAGAAAGGGCGAGCTGAGCCAGGTGATAGCCCGGACAGCTCCTTCCCTGGTGCTGCAAAGCCCCTGAGATGTCCAGATCCTCTCCTGGCTCATGGCGTTTGGGGGGAGGAGAGCTCGGGACAGTCCCTGATCCAGACCCTGAGTCACTCGGGACACTGGGCGGGTGCCCCTGGTCCTGTGGGTGCAGGAACAACTCTTGTCCCACCTGGGTGGAAAATCTAAAGCCCACAGGTCCCTTTTTCCATCTCTGCCCACCCTGGGTGTTATCTGAGACAAGGTGGGACACGGGGGAGAGTGGGTCAGGAAGGGAGGGGTTGGGGGTTGCAGGATTCCTGGGCTGAGCCTGATGCCAGTCTCCCTCCCACCATTCATCCAGTACGGCTGGAGCAGCATGGGGGGATTTGCAACATTTATAGCAGGGAGGGGTAAATTAGAATCGCTTCACGTGCAGATTATTTCTTGTCTCAGGGCAGCGTTTTTTAGGCAGACATCAGCATTTTCCAGCCCTACCATCCACTGGCTCCCCAGAGGTGCTGAGCTCCGGGGCCCTGCGCTGCCAGCGTCGGGACAGAGGCCCCAGGGCAGGCAGTGCCTCAAGTGGGGAGCTGCAGGCAGGGGCTGTGCCCAAGGGCTGCGTTCCAGCACGGCCCTGCCAGGGATGCCGTGGGAAGTGGCTGCACTCCGGGCATTTTGGCATCCCCCACGCAGGTCTGAGCATCACGGGGGCTGCAGATCTGCTGTGGCTCAGCCGGTTTATCTGAGCCTCTTCAAGGAGCTACCTGCCAAGGGAGCCCGGAGCCTCCCTCCCACGTGCTGCAGGGGAGAGCCCTCGCCGTCCTCTCCTGCTGAGGAGGACACGGTTCACAGCTATGTGCCAGGCACAAGCCTCCCTTAACTCCTTGTCAGCCTGGCCTCCTGCAGCCCTCCTCCCAAAGGCACCACACCTTGCTCATGCAGCTCCTGGCGGGGAATTTCTCCCAGCCTTTTGCTCTTGATCAGGGTCACTCGGCTACTCTCTGCTGCCCTTCACCAACTAAAGGAAAACCCGCCCCACTGGAACGTTTTGGTTGTGGCCATTTCTAGCTGGTAAGGGTGCACATAAGCCCCTCCTAGAAGGAATTTCACCCCCTTGAAAAGAGGTAGGAAGAAGGACCACAGGGTTCTCAGCATAATCCTCTTCTTGTAGTGATGGGGTTGTAGCTCCAAGCAGGAGTGAGATCCACCTGGGCATAGACCTGGTGGAGTTATAAGGCAGCATGCAGCAGCACCAGCGGCATGCTCAAAGCTCCTTTTGTGTCCAGAGGTCTCTGGCTAATTCCTCTCCATCACAGCCACATGTCTGGCAATGTGGTGAGCGAGCATGTCTCGCATTGTTCCTTGAAATTATCATTATGGACTGACGGGAGGAGAGAAGTTGGCAGGCTAAGATGCATTCACAAAAATATCCCCTCCCGAGTCGGTTTAAATAAATCTCCATCACCATTCAGAGCGCTGTGTGGGAGAGCTCATCACCATGGCTGGCGTGGAGGTGAGCTTTGCTGCTCCTCTCCTGCCACATCTCCTTGGCCCCTGGCAAGGTGCCGAATGTCAGCTGTGCTCTGGACACCTCCTCACTGGGGCAGGGCCCCTCCCAGCTCCCCCAGGCCCTGAGTCCGTGACAGGCAGTGGGTGATTGTTTGCTCAGCAACTCAAGCTGGAGCTGTAGGTGGAACCTGAGAATAATCCTCCCTGCCTTTCATCTCCAGCATTGGTTGTGCCCTGTCCCCACCACAGCCCTGGAGCAGGGACAGGCAAAATGGGGGCATGCAACACTCAGGCTGTTGCAGGTGAGGGGAAAAGCCCCCAGGGTCCCAGCAGGAGGAAGGGACTCCCCCCCCCACATGCTGAGCGGGCACTGGAGTGGATGCAGCACGGGCACTGCCGCCTGCCCTGGCAGCTGAGTGTCCCCATGGGGTGCCAAAATGTGCCTGCAGACCCCTGGTGCCAGCAGGCAGCAGCTGACCTGCCTCGTCTGCCCCGCAGGCTGGTCGCAGGGCGGGAGGAGATTAAAGCTGGCTCCCGAGGCTCACCCCAGCCCATGTCACCCTCTGATTTCCTGGACAAGCTTATGGGACGAACCTCGGGGTATGATGCCCGCATTCGACCCAACTTCAAAGGTAAGAGGGAAGATGTGAGGGCTCCAAACCCGGCAGACCCATAGCTCATGGCTGCCCAAACCCAGGGCCTTTGGGGCAGGACCCACATGCCTCTGTCCCAACCCCCTCCCCAGCGTCCCGGCTGCTCCTGCCAGCGCCGTGTGCTCGCTGTGCTAGGGCGTGCTGGGGTTCACCCCCACACCCTGGGGTGTGCAGTAGGCAGGTCAGCCCCTGTGTGCTCAGCCCCTGTGTGGTCAGCGGCGTCCCCGCGTGTGCCCGCGGCGCGCTCGTGTCTCGGCAGCAGGCAGCAAGAGGAGGCTTCACGCTGTTTTCCAGGTCCACCTGTCAACGTGACGTGCAACATCTTCATCAACAGCTTTGGCTCCGTCACCGAGACCACCATGGTGAGGGCTTTGCCGCTGTGACGCGCTCTCCTCTCCCATCCTCGGGGCTGGCAGTGGTTGTGCCGGGGGGTGTGTGGGTCCCAGTGCCCATGGCTGTGCATACAGGGGTTCCTGTGACCTCTTCTCTGGAGCCATCCCTGGCACCACGGTGGGGACGTGCAAAGCCACAGCACATGGCTGTGGCTTTTCTGGGATCAGCTGACACAAGCTTGGCTGTGTGGGTCCTGTTCCCCGTGCCTGAGCTGGAAGCAAGATCCCCCACAGGGTCACAGTGGGGCAGCTGGATGTAGCCCCCCGCCATCCTGAACCTCCTTGGGTGCATGAGGAACACCTCAGAGGCAGTCCCAAGGCTAAACATTTCCTATTTGTGCTTCTGCAAAAGCCTTAATACTATCAACAGGACCACAGACCCACGTGCGGAATGCTGCAGGCAGCAGTTACTGGTCTTCCACTTCCTCCTCCTTCTCCCAGCTGCTGTGGCCCCGGCTTTTTAATTTCCCCTGGCTGTCAGGAGCATGGGAAGGCTCCTGAGCTGCCCCTGCTCCATGGGGGCAGGCACACAGCGACAGCAGGGCAAACCCTCAACGGAGGCAGCCCCTTCCACCTCCTCCTCCAACCCTTCCTCCTCCTCCCCGGGGCACCACGGGGTGCTCGCAGCTGACGCGGTGCCTCTGCCCAGGACTACCGGGTGAACGTGTTCCTGCGGCAGCAGTGGAACGACCCCCGGCTGGCCTACAACGAGTACCCCGACGACTCCCTGGACCTGGACCCCTCCATGCTGGACTCCATCTGGAAGCCAGACTTGTTCTTTGCCAACGAGAAGGGAGCCAATTTCCACGAGGTCACCACCGACAACAAGCTCCTGCGCATCTTCAAGAACGGCAACGTGCTCTACAGCATTAGGTAGAACCTTCCCCTCCGGTGCACTGCCTGAGCGTCAAGGCAAAGCTTTCCTCTTGACTTTCCCCCACTGACTGCCCCAGCTCTGACAACTCCCCCCTTTCCTCTGCCTCCTCCAGGCTGACACTGATCCTGTCCTGCCCCATGGACCTCAAGAACTTCCCCATGGATATCCAGACATGCACCATGCAGCTGGAGAGTTGTGAGTACCTCAGAGGGTTCAAGTTGTGCTTCGTTTCCCTCTTCCCATCCCCTCCCCTCCCATTCCCTGCCATCCCAAAAGCTCACAGCTCGCTTTTTTCTGAGGGACGTAAGCAGGAAGAAGCAGTTGTTCAGGGTGGGGTTGAACAGGGTGCATGTCCCCATCCCATGGCTCCCTACATCCCCTCCAGTTGGCTACACTATGAACGACCTCATCTTCGAGTGGCTGGAGGAGCAGGAGGCCGTGCAGGTAGCAGAGGGCTTGACGCTCCCACAGTTCATCCTCAGGGATGAGAAGGACCTGGGCTATTGCACCAAGTACTACAACACAGGTGAGCACCCCAGGGACCTGCTGCCACCCCCTCACCGTGGCCCAGGGGTCCCTCTCGCCCACTGGGGCCATCTTTCCCTACAGGCAAGTTCACCTGCATCGAGGTGAAGTTCCACCTGGAGAGGCAGATGGGTTACTACCTGATCCAGATGTACATCCCCAGCCTACTCATTGTCATCCTCTCCTGGGTCTCCTTCTGGATCAACATGGACGCGGCGCCGGCCCGGGTGGGCTTGGGCATCACCACGGTGCTCACCATGACCACGCAGAGCGCCGGCTCCCGCGCCTCCCTGCCCAAGGTCAGCGCTGGCTGCGCGCTGGGCCCCCCCGCTGCAGCCACCCGCAGTGCCCCAGGGACAGCCTCTCCCTGGGAACGGCTCGGCTTTGGAGCCTCATCAGCCGGGGCTCCACACGTGCTCAGGGGAAACGCCGGCTGCTCTGGCCTGCGTGCTTGGGGGGGACGAGCAAGGTGGGGGGCAGTGGGTCCCTGAGCCCCCTCTCCCCCCGGCAGGTGTCCTACGTGAAGGCCATTGACATCTGGATGGCCGTGTGCCTGCTCTTCGTCTTCGCCGCCTTGCTGGAGTACGCGGCCGTCAACTTTGTCTCCCGCCAGCACAAGGAGTTCATGCGCCTGCGCCGCCGCCAGCGACGGCAGAGGATGGTGAGTCCCCCCCTCTCTCATGACATCTGCTCGTCCTCAGCCCCTGCGGGGACACCCCAGGGCTGCAGGGACAGTTTCTCAGCAGCCCCCAGGGCAGGGCTGCGTTCCTTCTCCCCAGATGGCTCCTCTGGCACTCCAGGGACCCAGGGGCACTGCAGCGCAGTGCACAGCACCCATGGGTGCTTCAGGCCCTGCTTAGGGTGCTGTCCTTCTCTTGCTGGGACATCCTAAAGGCTCTAAAACGAGGCTCTAAAAATGCCTCATTTCTCAGCCCCATCTCTAAAAATGCAGAAGAATAAGCAGTGAGGTTGGGAGAAAAAACAGCCTTTCCCCTTAGCTGCAGTCCCAAACTTCGGCTCCTTGCTGTGCAGTAGCAGTGACAGGGACTCGCTGCTCTGTCAGGGACCTGATGGCACCCAGGGACAGGTCTGGGCTGCAGACGGGAGTGCAGCAGGATCTGGAGAGGCAGGATCCCTCACTCATGGAAATAATCCTCCCCTCTGTCAGCCCATCAACACAGACATCAGGCCTGCAACAAGCTTGGGGTAGGCATGTGGCTGCCCCCCTCTCATTTTCTTGCCTCTGTGAGGCACCAGATCTCCATGGAGGACATGAGTACACACACACACACACACACACTCACACACACACACACACTCACACACACACTCACTCACCCTCCACAGGCTCACAGCGTCCTGTGCGACCAAATCCCTTTGGCATGTGCTGAAGACAGACCCCGGTGCCAGGGNCACACACACACACAGAGCCCCTGCCTCCCCACCATCCCCATCCTGGCACCCAGAGCCGCTGCCCCGGGGCCGGGTAGAGCCCTCGGTCACCCGCTGTCCTGTTTCTGTTTGGTGCACACTGCTGGATGCCAAAAGGGCCCGAGCAGCGGGACGGCCAGCCTGGAGTCCCTGCGGCAGCTGAGCAGCCGGCACAGCAGCGAGCACACCTACGCGACGCTCTCGCAGCTCTCCAGCTCCCGGGTAAAGCACGACCCTCCGGCAGCCCCCCGTGCTTCCCCAGCCAGCCTCACCCTCCCCTCCCCAAAACGAGTCCCCAGGAGCCGGCCCTGGGGGGCCAGCAAGGGCCTGTGGAAGCAGCAGGCCGGTGATTTGCACGGAGCGTGTGCCTGTAGGATGCGGCTGCCGATTCCTGGGCTCAGAGGTGTTGAGAGAGGGATGGGAATGGAGCAGATTTCCCTGTAGACACCCCACTCTATGCCTTGGGCTCCCCCTCTGTAAAGCAGCACCGGCACAGCGGCCTTTGCCGAGCGATGCTGAGGCTGACTGATGGCTGCTGCCCCGCTCCCCGGCCATGCCCACGCCTCTGGCAGGGTGAGGGCTCTGCTCAAGGCACTCCTGGCTGCCTGCAGTCACTCCAGCACAGGCAGCTGCTCAGGGCACACGGGCACTTTGCAGCCGGAGGCACAGGGAGAAGCGTGGGGCAGGGCAAGCTCCCAGGATGTTGGGGAGATGCAAAGGGTCAACCACAGCTCCAGGGAGGAGGTCAAGCCCGGCCACCCTCACCTCCTCCACACCACCATCAGCCCTTGGATGCCAGAAGAGGCATCTTTGCACCCTGCCTTTCACAGATGACTCCTGGAGATCAACACCCACCCAGCCAGGGCAGGGAGAGGGAGGCTCTGTCCAACCTGCTGGCTTAGAACAGATTAAAATACAGCTGCCCTGAGATGGAGGCTGCAGAGCCACCCTGGGGTGCTGCTGGCACATCACTGGCTGCAGCCAGGAGCACCCTGGGGTGCTGCTCAGTCAGAGAGGGGAGCAGAGCCCTGCTACTGCACCTCCTGTGCCTGAGAAAGCAAAGCCCAGGTTTCACAGCCAGAGGGCAAATCCCCCCCACAGATCACTGAAATCCAGGCTCAGGAACTGGCTAGGGCTGCTGCCTCCCTGGGCTGGGGGAGTATCTGCTGGTCCCCAGGGCACACAGAGCACCCCAGCTCCCCTGTGCAGAGTGGCTGCAGGCACGGAGGCAAGGAAATAAAACTGTACTGCGAATGAGAACTAACCTCAGCAATCTGAGCCACTGCTGCTCTTCCCACTGTAAAATCTTGCTTAGCCTGTGGATTGCTGAGTTAAATAAAGATGCCACGGTACAAACTCTCTGCATGAGAGCCCCAGCCGAGCGCCCGCAGGGGCTGATCTCAGCAAGCAGCTTCTGTCCTGGAGGGCAGTGCCGGCCAGAGATGGTGTTTGGGATCCCAAACAGCACCCAGATGCCAAGTGAGGCACTGACCCGCAGCAGGCCTTGGAAGAAGGGATCCACTGCAGCCACATACAGCACCAGCAAAGGCAGAGGGGAGCTGAGCTGAGCCACTGAGACCAAATGAATCCAGGGGCTCAGCAAAAAGCCAGATGTGCAGCCTGTGCTTGCACATGGCCATCCCTCATCAAATCTGCACACATAACCCTCTCTAAGGCTGAAAGAGCAGCACAAGGCAAGTGGCTAACAGCGCACAGCTGTTGTGGGGAGGAGTTGCAGGCACTGCTGGCCAGCCCCTGTGGCACCCAATCGGTGCCCTGAGCAATGGCAGTGGGCTGTGGCCAGAGACTCTCACGGCAGTTTTGCAGCCTTGATCGTGAACATGCCACCCCATGGGCACGCTGCCCTCCCTGCAGCCCTCTGCCAGCACAGGGAGAGAGAGGGTGAGCAAGGGCAGAGAGACCAGCAAGGAGTCCAGCCCTCTCAGCCTCCCTCCTCTGCTGCACCAGGCGGTCTCTGCCAAGCAGACATGGGGAGAAATGAGGGCCTGGGTTCTTGGAGGGACTGGGCTGCCTCGCAAGCCCTGCTGGTAGCCAGGTTCCTGCATCCCTGCCCTGCTCTGCCCCAGCAAGCTGCCAGTCCCCTCCTATTCACCATCACAGTCACACTTCCACCCCACAGCAAACACAGCACAGTCCCAGCAGTGCCTGCACACCTCGACTCCCTGCACCAAACGCACCCTGCAGCCCTCTGTGCCCCCTTCCACCACTTCACCTCCCATCCCTCTGGCTGCCAGAGTCAGGCTTCCCAAGCCCCGGAGCTGGAGCTGGGAGGAAGCTGGGGTGATGCGTGTCGGGCTGCCAGGGTCGGGTTGCCTTCGGGTGCACCCTGAAACACATGGTGGATGAGAAGGCAGGGGCTCGGTGCTCACCCCGTCCCCTGTGCACAGCGCTGCCGGCACCGTGCCCACGTCAGGCTGGGGCTCTCCGTGCCCGGCCTGGCACGGGCACTCGCCACCCAGCACCACGGGGTGCGCAGGACGCGCGGCCTCAGCCCTGCAGCGCCGGCACCCGCGGCGGCCCTGGCTGACGGCCTTTCCCTTCACCAGGAGGAAGAGCTCAGCCGCGAGAGCCGCTTCTACCTGCGAGGCTACGGGCTGGGCCAGTGCCTGCAGCCAAAGGAGGGGGCCGGGGAGGGCCCCGGCGTGTACAGCCCCCCGCCAGCCAGCGCCGCGCTGCGGGAAGGGGAGAGCCTCCGCAGGCGCTACATCGACCGCGCCAAGCGCATCGACACCGTCTCCCGAGCCGTCTTCCCCTTCACCTTCCTGGTCTTCAATATCTTCTACTGGGTTGTTTACAAAGTGCTGCGCTCAGAGGACATCCACTTGGTGCCCTGAGGCTGGAGAAGTATGACTGCCCCTTGGTTTGACACACCCCCCCCTTCCCCCCAGCGTGCCCAGGCGCCACAAGCTCAGCCAGAACTACATTTCCCTTTGTCCCGGAGCGGTGGCACGGCTGGGCCTCAGACCCTGGAACATGTGGCAGCGCGGATTCCGTGGCACAAAGTGGGGGGATCAACAATCACAGATCCCCACGGTCAGCTAGAGAGAGGGACCCCTCTGCTTCCTGCATGGTGTCACCCCCAGGTACCCCGGGATGCTGTGCTGTCAGGGCACAGGGAGACAACTACTCCCCAGGAATGCTGTGCTGCTGGGGGAAGCCCTGGGTATCCAGAGGCACAGGACAGCCCTGGGTACTTTGGCACAGCCAGTGGCCAGGAAACATCACCTTCCAGAAAAATACCCACCCCCTCTACCGTGTTAGGCTGCTGCTTCTCCAGCCTGCATCACTAAGGCGTGAGCCCCAAGCCGCCAGGGATTTGGCTGCAGTCCTCTTCTCTGGCCTGCAGCTTGGTTGCAGGAAAGAGCAGGCAGCACCCCTGCCTGCACCTGGACTGGGAGGGGTGCTGGCTATGGCCCCCCAGCCCCCTGCCCAGCCATGGACAGGCCCCTCCAGCCCCGGCCTGCTCCAACGCACAGCAGAGCAGCAGGTCGGGGATGCTGCCCTCCCTGCAGAGCTCAGACCTGCCCGTGATGCCCAGGGCTGCAGGCAGGACTGTGCCAGCGACAGAGGGCAGGAGGCTTTGATTGAGGCAAGCTCAATCCTACTGAAGGGGCACAGATGGCCACTGCAGCTGCAGATGGGAGTCACCTGGCACTGGGGGATGGCACTGCTTTATCAGCGGTAGGCAGGGCCCACAGCTCATCTTCCAAGGGAGATTTTTTGGGATGAAAGCAGTGGGGAAAGCTTGGCCAATCCTTTCGGAGGAGCAGAGCGAGTGGCGGCATCCTCAGACAGCTGCATTCCCGCAGCACCCGCTGCCAGAAGAGAGATGGAGGTGGAAATTGCCCCATTCCCCAGCCCAACATCCAGGTGCAGCATTCCCTGGGCAGGTTCATCCCTAATGCTCCTCCACTGGAGAGTGACTGGAACCCCAACAGGACAAGCTCAGCAAGGCTTCCAGCCCTCCAGACCTGGATAACCCTCTGTGCTTTGCAGGAAATAAAAGCAGCAGGTGATGTTTAAGTCCTCCAGAGAGGAGTGTGGTGATGCTCTCCTTTCCTTCTGCCCACAGTCAGCCTGGAGGAGGTTGCAGCCCAGCAGGCATCACGGCCACGGGTGCAGGAGAGGCCCCAGGGAGGGCAGGATGGAAATAGGATTCAGCCCTTTCCTTGAAGGCTGTGGTGCCCCCATGGCCCAGCGAGTGCCCCATGGCAGAGTGGACCCTGCAGGGCAGGGGGCCGTGGGCAGGAGGCCAGCACTGTCCTGTGAAGCCAGACCTCGGCAGAAACCCCTGCTGTGACCCCTGGCCTGGCTCCTCAGGCACCACTCCTCACCCTCTTCCTTGCAGAACTGACTGGCAGCATGGTCCAGCCCCCCTGAGCCCCACAGAGTGCTCAGCCACACGCACCCATTTCACCCATGGGGAAAATGGAGAACTGGCCCCAGGCCAGCCAGGAGGGGACTGGGGCACCCACAAGGACAGGCTGAGCCAGCTCCATCCCATTGCCAGCGCTGTGCATGCCTCCCCTGCCGTGGGGCTCCCCGTGGGGCTCACCCGTGTGTCCAGGCCTGACTTGCTTTTGGGGAGACCCCATTTGGAGGCACCCTCAGCTCCCCCAGCACCTGAGGCAGTACCAAACAGGGAGGTGTCTGAGCAGCACCCACAGGCGCTGGGCGGGCACGCTGACCTCCAGCAGTGGTGGGTTTTTAAACAGCATCGATCTTCCTAGGCAAATAAAGCTTTCTGGGATTTTCGGTGGTGTGTGCTGGGGATTTGTCTCTGCCAAGAACACTGCAGCCAGCTCCCACTCACAGTGTGGGGAGAGGACAAGGGCACAACCGCCCTGTGGGGCAGGAGCCCTGACCCACCTTCATCCATTTAGATACCGTTACCTCTCCACGGGGGATTTTTTCTGACATAACTGATGACTGTCACATTTAACTCCCACACGGGAGATGCCAAGAGGGTTGGGGGCAGTAGCCCCCTGCAAGCCCTCAGCCCCAAACCTCATCACTTTCCCTCCCCACCCGGCTCTGTGGTTGCTCCCCAGCCCCTTTCCACCCATCCAGGCTTGGCCAGGGGACAAGGATGAGGTGGAGGTGGGGCCGGGGGGCTCCAGCTCTGCGGTGGAGCTCAGACACCCGAGCATGTGCAGCATCCCAAGGGCAAACCTCCCTGCGTGGCCCCTTCAGTGCGCCTCGCTGGGCAGGCGCCAACCTTACAGAGCTGCCAGCTGTCCTGGGGGGCTTACGCCAGCCCTGCAGTGCCACCCGGGGCCGGGACTTTTGTCCCCAGCTGGTGCAGGGGCGGGCAGAGCCCGCAGCTGAGGGCTGAGCACCCGAGCAAACATCAATCTCCCTCTGTGCTCCCGGCCAAGTTTCACAGACCAGCTCTGTTGGTACCTCGCAGCCCCATCGCCTGCCCAGCCCCACCGAGGGCCTTCTGAGGCAGGGAGGAGAGAGAGCAAGCTGCACCCACGCCACTTTGGTGCTGGGGTTGTTCTTTGGATGGGACAAACGAAGCTTCCCTGGGGTCTTGCTGTTGTCCCCACCCTAAAGTGGGAGAGGACGCAGCCAAGGGGGGAGCTGTGAGGCGTTTCACACCAGTATGGTGTCCCCAATTCCTTCACTCCCTGCTCTGGAGTCAGGACATCACGTCTGGGCACTCAGTGTCTGTTTGGAGACAAACACTGCAGTCAGCTCTGAGCCATTCAGCTCCAAGAGCCAGCACATCCTCGAAAAAAAAAGAAAAAATGTAAAAACCCAACACATCCCTCCCGAGCCAAAGCACCCAGGTCCCAGGCACTGCTCTCAGCAAGAAGGGGAGCTCATTTCTGGCATCACTCTTGAAAAGGCATTAGGGTAGCACCACCCCATGGCTCTGCAGGTATTTGTGGTTCTGGTGTCCCTGTGGGCAGTTTCAGAGTCAGGAGCAGCACTCAGGCCCTGCCCTCGGTCCTCCCAGCAGCCCAGTTTGAAATGGGAGTCACTGGGGCACCCTCACAGCTGCAGGGCTGCCACTGCCCTCCAGCACAAAGTTTCAGCAGGTCCCTCACATCTTGGGGATGGGGGTGCTGAGTCCCATGTCCTCTCACAGCACAGCCAGGGACCAGCCCAGCGGGCTCAGCCCCCCAGCAAAGCCCACGGTCTTTGGACTAAATCAGTTTTCTACTCCCTGTTCAAGGCTGTGCATCGGCAGGTGCATCCTAGTCACCACAGACAGCAGCTGTGGGCACAGGACCAACAGCCACGGCCAAGTTAATTGCTGGTTTAAAAGGAAGCTAATGAAGTTAACACCAGGTTAATGGACCTCCCAGACAGTAAAATGAGCCTCATCAGCACTGGCACCTTCCCAACTCCCGCTTGTAGTGTGCCCAGGGCCAGGAGCACACACTGGATGGGGACAGCACGCCCCCTCGCCAGCCCCAAGGGCTCTTGGGGTCTGAGGAAATGTGCCCTTGGCTGGGCACTGCAGTGACATGCCAGCCAGGCCCCTGCCCCAGCAGCCACAGAGGGCCTGACCCCGCTGGCACCGAGCTGAGCTGCTGCCCCTGGCAGCATCAGAGTGTCAAACCTTCCCTCCTTCCCCCTCTCCCTCCCCGGGGCTTCTGCCCACATCCCCAGCCTGGAGCTCCCGTGGGGCGCCTCCAGCTGCAGAGGCTCAGCAGAGCACCCTGTGCAGGCACGGCGATGCTGCAGCACAGTCTGTCCCACACGGGCCCCACCTGCAGGGCCAGGGCAGTGCCACGCCACAGGAACGGGTGACAGCTCTTCTGGGGCTCTGAGCAAGCTTGGCACATTGCCTGAGCACAGAATTCTTTTAAAGAAAATACCAAGCTCCAAAAGTCAGCCGGGCAGTGCCGAGCAGGCCAGGGCTGCCCCTTTACCAGGGGGAGAATGGACACAAGGGGAAAGCAGCAGGAGCTGGACTGGCAGCGTGCCCTGCTGGGATCGGCCCTGCCGTGGGCACAGGGCCCTCACAGGACCACGGGGACAGCAGCCTGGTGGCACAGGGGTGGCCCGGGTGCAGGGTGCTCTGGCAGCGTGGCTGTGCCAGCACGCCAGCCCTCAGCACAGCCCTGCAAGAGCTGTCCCCGCTACGGAGGGCTCCCAGTGCATCCCCTGCCCCTCAAGCTGTGGCATCACACCACGGCCTGCCACCCCCACCTGCTCAGAGAGGCTGCACCAGGGCCCTGCCACGCCCCACACCACCCCACAGCGCGGCTTGGGCACCAGCCTGCGCCACTCTGGGGACACCAGCAGCCACACCGCACCCCACAGCTCCCCATCCCAAGGAGTGTGGGGGCGCCAGGTACTCCTGGGGACAGGCAGGACACCCGGGAAGCGAGTGAGGGAGTGCTGGAACACAGAGATAAGCAGGGGTCAGGCCTGCAGCACGCCCAGACGCTGGGAATAGGTGATAACTGCCCAGCTCTGGAGTATGGCTTTGCACAAGAGAAAACAAAGGCAGGAGGTTTCCAGCCTCCAGAGGTCATGTTTTGTCCGACTTTGAGAAATCTCTGCTCCCCGAGGGACAGGGGGAGGACCCCGGCACTAAACAAGGAGTGATTATCAGCCCACGGGCTCTGAAGAGCTTTTGTTCCCTGATGTGCCAGAGCAGGGATGGGAGGACACCTAGCGAGATGCCTCGATGGCACCCAGAGCTCTGTGCCTTGACGGCTGTGCTTCCATCCTGCCCCCTCCTCCTGCTCCGGGGGGCCCACAGCAAGAGCTCCAGTGGGGTTGTAGGGCTGGTCCAGCCCTGGGGGAGAGGCACAGGGGAGAATCGGCTCCTCACATCCCATTTCCCACTGCTGCCTGGGCAGTGGGAGCCTCCAAGCCTCCTCGGCAGGCTGCTCACGGCTGGGCTACTCCTGCAAAAGCAGGGATTTAACCCAGGGCTCGCCTCCGAGATGCCAGCTGGCACACAGGTGCCCTTTCCAGCTCTCCAGCGGCTGCTCACACCAGCACTGCCCCTGTCCAGAGGTTCTCATCCCAGCTGCCAGTCAGATGTAACCGGTGCAAATGGGGCGATGCCCAGTGACCATGACTTATCCCGGCTGAAGAGAGACCAGAATCTTTGAATGGAAAGATCTGGATGGGCCCAAGCAGACAGAGGCTGGATCTGACAGCACAGAGTCCCCACAGGCAGGCAGAGAGGCAGCAAACAGCCCGACACCCTGGATCAGGCTGGATCTGAGGGAAGAGCACGGGGAGAGCTGCTCGGGAGGAAGGCTCATTGAGGAGCTTTTTGCAGACTTTTCAAGGCAGAGCTCAAAGCCCAACCCATGGGGTGCAATCCCCCCTTCCCCAGGAGGCTGTGCTGACACAGAACCCTGCACTCAGAGCAGCCCCCAGCCCCTCGGGCAGCTCCGGCAGGGCTGAGCACACAGAATCCTTTCGGTCAGCAAACATCTCTGAGACCCAGCCCAGGCTGTGAGCCATCCCCACCTTCCCAACCAGACCGTGGCTCTCGTTAGAAACAGCTATTAAAGAGTTGGCTTCTCGCAATTATTAAAAATAGTATGCGCAGTGCTAGATTAATATGATGGTTTCGTTCTGCTATTAACAAAGAAATTGGAAGGGTTGTAAATATTTTTCTTACAGGATGTCGTTTTTTAAACAGATAGTACATCTCTCACACATTCTTGAGAGAAAGTTTATCAGGAGAGAAAGACAGAAAGTCTGGAGAGAAGGATTTATGACCAAAGAAGTGGACAAACCGGTGACATTGGGAAGGGGGGGGTGTTCTTGAATAATGCATGAAGGTTAATGGATACGTAACAAGTCAATGCATTTAACCAAACGTATCTTACATTGAGGTGTGCTCTTTTGGCGGCATGCCAAGAGACACCCAGCTGGCTGGTTTTGCATTATTATTATTATTATAACTCCTTATTACCTTATTATTAAAACTATAACAGAGAAGTGAACCTCGTTCTTCACAGCTCTGATTGTCATGTCCAGTCCTTGAACACCCCCAGGGACGGTGACTCCAGCGCCATCCCCGTGTCCAACCACCCTTCCCGTGTGGAATCACCCGTGATCCGCATCCCAAACCTCCCCTGGCACTCATTACGTCCCCTGACCCCGTCCCCTGGCAGCAGAGGGAGCCCCAGCTGGCTGCCCCTCCTGGCCGGGAGCTGTGCGGAGCGATAAGGGCACCCCCGAGCCCCCTCAGCCTCTCCTCATGGGCTCTGTGCTCCAGCTTCACTGCGGCCTCAGCAGCTCCATGGCCCTCCTGAGCTGAGGGGCCCAGAGCGGGACAC
>VWZN01019459.1:268948-279324 GCA_013396955.1 Regulus satrapa | reverse complement strand
TGCTGGCGCAGGACAGGGGTGTGGGTGAGCCGAGCTGCGAGGGCTCTGCCTTGTGCCACAGCCTGGCCTGTTCCGAGCAGGTGGCACCTGTCCCCTGGCCGTGGGGTGCAGTGGGGCAGGGAATGGCAGTGGTGGGTGGGTGCCAGGGCCCCGGGGGGAGCCACGAGCAGGGGCTGGGGTTCTGCCAGTGGCGTTGGCCGTTCCTCACCCGTGCTTTTTGCAGTGGGCACCGCTGGGTTCGCTCACGGGTCTCTCCCGTACAGGGGGTTTCCCCCTCTGTCCCTCCCAGCCATCATCTCTGACACCCTCGGGGCTCACCCTGGAACATGGGGGCTGTGAAGTTTGTCACTCACGGGCACTCTGTCACCCTTGCCTCTTGTCCCAGGCATGGCAGGTCCCTGCCAGCCCCCCGTCAGCCAGCAGTGGCTCAGCTCCTTAGCGGGAGCCAGGCAGAGGGAGGGATGGACCATGGTGGCACAGTGGCATGAGGCCAGCACGTGAGCCAGGCCCGTGGTGGTCTCCGAGCACGCTGGGCCGAGGTGTGAGCATGGCAGGAAGCCGCCTGGCTGGAGCGTGGGACACAGGACATGCTTCCACCCCGCCACCCGTCACTGCTGTCACAGCACAGCAGGGGTGGCTGCGGGGTGAGCCCTGAGGCCACCCACCACAAGGACAGGCGGGGACAGAGCGGGTCTGGTGGCAGCGCTGGGGACGGGAAGGCTGTGCCGTGATGGGGCACAGCAGCCCTCTGGGACACTCAGTGGGGAAACTGAGGCACAGGGCTACAGGGTGGTTCGGGGTCACTCTGGGCTCATCCACTACCCTGCCAGCAGTCTGGGGGTCAGGGGCCACAGCGGCCACCTGCAGGGACCCCAGACACGTCCTCCTGAGCCTCAGTCAGCACACTCGGGTGGGTTTTTTTCCAAAAGACTCTGATGACTAATTTTGTAAGTTGGGGTTTTTTGACCACCCAATCTGGAAAGGTCTGAGGCATAGGAGCCACAGGAGGGAAGAGAGAAGCCTGGGGGAGGGAATCCTGCTTGTCCCCAGCCTCTCTGGGGACAGTGGGGCAGGGTCAGTACTGCAGCAGCAGGGGCTGTGCCGGGAGGGTCTGGGCATTGCCAGCAGACAGGAGGATGCCTCTGCTCCTTGTCCCTGAGCTGGGGCTTGCCCTGGAGAGAGGAACAGTGTGTGGGACTGGGTCCTGGTGTCTTTGTTCCCCACCCGACCCCTGTGGTGAGTGAGCCCATCTCCTGTGTGGGGAGAGTGGATGGAATGCTCAGCTGGGGAATGGGAGGCTGAACCCCTGTCTCTGGCCCACCTCTGAGCCTCCCCCCGTGGAGATGGGCTGTGAGGAGCAGGGGAGAAAACAGCTTCTCCCAGGTCACTTTCCAAAGCTGAGCTTATAGGAGGAAAAAAGGGAACGAGGTATGGGTGAAGGGGAAGCAGGGACTGTAGGTGGTCAGGCAGGAGACGGGGAGTGGGGCTCCAGGGGTCACAGCTCAGCTCCACACAGCTCTCTCCTCAGCTCCCCAGACTGCAGCCAGGTGCTGCTCACAGCCCACAGCTCCAGCCACGGGGCTCTGGGAGGTGCTGGGCCCACCTGGGGCTCACAGTTCCCGGGTACAGCGTTGTGGGATGGGGTGAAATGCTCCAAAAGATGATCCGGGGCCATTTCCAGCCACTAAAAGCCAGGCAGCAGTGGGATGCAGGGCTCTCGTGAGCCCTTTCCTGCCCTTCCACGGAGAGGGGAGAGGCTCTGGGGAGCTTTGCTGATGGCTGGGGGAGGATTTAACCCCTGTGCCTGCTGGCTGGAGGCAGCCCTTCAAGCCTGGCCACTGACAAGTGCTGCTGACAGGGGAGGAAGGGGATTGAGCTCCGTCCCTGCATTCCTGCGGGCTCTGTGGACACACGGGGGAAGGATGACTTCAGGGCTGCCCCTTGCTCTGGGCAGCACTGCACTGTGACTTTTCCGGGCCAGGACCTACCCACAGCTTTCCAGGGATTGACCTCTCGTGGCCACTCCTTGCACCAGCCCAGTCAGCGCGTCCCCAGCATGAAGTGGCTGCGGTGGGGCAGGAGGAAACAGCCCACACAGGCTCACATGCACAGAGCTGGAGGGGAGGAGCGCCCGCGGAGTGTCACTGCTGGCTCTGTGCTCCTCCCTGGGGCTCCAAGCTTCCCCGTTTCCCTCTTTATCCAGCTCTCTGTCCATCTTGCATATCCTGGGGCCTCTTCAGCAGGAGTGGGAGCCCTCTGGCTGCTGGCTTGGTCTGCAGCCTGGTGTGGGAGAGGGGCCAGGAGAGGTCACGTCCCAAACAAGGCACGCTGACCTGCCCTCACAGCTCTGCTGCGGGGGTCCCGGCACCCCTGTCTGCCCTTGGGGCAAGGGGGAGAGCACACCTGAGGGAGGAGCAGCAGGTTTTGGGCTGAGCGAGCGCCGTGTCAGCTTTGCCTTGCCCACAGCAAGCCGGCGAGCACAGCACGGGGGAGAGCAGGCGGTGACATGGCCAGTGTCATCCTGGAGAGCATCTTCCTGAAGCGCTCGCAGCAGAAGAAGAAAACGTCTCCCCTCAACTTCAAGAAGCGCCTGTTCCTGCTGACGGAGAGCAAGCTGTCCTACTACGAGTATGACTTTGAGAGGGGGGTGAGTCCAGCGTCCGGGGGTCACCTGCTGTCCCTTGCCAGCACGTAGCCCAAGGGGTGGTCGGACAGGGAGAGGGGCTGGTTTGAGTCTCTCCAGGTCTCCACTTGGTGACCATTTGAACCAAGGCTGTCTCTTGCAGCGCCGGGGCAGTAAGAAGGGCTCTGTGGACATTGAGAAGATCACCTGTGTGGAGACAGTGGCACCTGAAAACAACCCTCCCCCCGAGCGACAGGTCCCGGTGAGGGCCCAGGGTCCCTACATCCGTCCCCCTGTCCCCTCCCTGGGGGAGTTCCTGGGGTGGTGGCAGTGGAGGACAGCCCTGCTTGGTGGGGGAGGGCTCTGTCATACCATACCAGGGGTCCAGCTTGGTGCAGAGCAGGGGGATGCCAAAAGCTGTGAGCCTGCTCCAGAGGAGGTCAGCCAGCAGCTGAGCAACAGCATCCATCTCTGCCTCTCTCTTCCAGAGGAAAGGGGAGGATTACAACAACATGGAGCAGATCTCAATCATCGAACGGTTCCCTTACCCCTTCCAGGTAAGTTTTCACTGCACCCTCTTTGCTGGTCCACTCTACCTGGCGGCAAGTCCTGAGGGGAGGACCCCATAGGGGCCTGGGGTGACACATGGCATCACTGCCCCGGTGCCACTCAGCTGCTTGGAGACACTCAACTGCTGTCCACGCTGCATGGGGCAGCCAGGTGAGCCTGCTTGAGCCCCAAGCCAGTTCTGTTGAAGATGGAAATCTGCTTCTGAGCTCTGTGCTGCCCCTCCCAGTCCCCTGGCTGATGCTGGAGGGATGCTGGCTGCACACTCAGCCCCCAGCCCAGCTGCCTGCCCTGCTGGCACCCAGTGCACCCCCAGCACACCGAAAGTCAGAGAAGGAAGTGGAAAGTCTCGGGGGAGGGGGCTTATTTTTAACCTCTTTGTCACGCTCCCGCGAGCACCGTGCGGGGCTGGCTCGGGGTGGCCACAAAGCTGGGCTGGTCCTGCAGGTGGTCTATGACGAAGGGCCCCTCTACATCTTCTCCCCGACGGAGGAGCTGCGCAAGCGCTGGATCCATCAGCTGAAGAGCGGTGAGTGCGGGGGCTCTGCAGCTCCCTTGGGACCCAACACGGGCGCTCAGCTGTGCCTGACCCACAGTGCCAGGCTGCCAGGGGCTTGCTCTGCTCACCTGTCCCACGCCTGAGGAAGAGCGAGCTGCTCCTGCCCAGAGCAGGTGGGCATTGTCACCCTCTGCAGCACCACAGCCACCTCGGCTGAGGCTCCTTGCCCTCTCATAAACCTGCTCCAAATTAGCTCAAGCAGGCTTGGAAATTGTTGAGGGCAAGAGGAAACAGCAGATGTGGCCGTGCAGCATGTGAGGGCTGAGTGCCCAGTGCTTTAGGAAACACGGACCACAAGCCTGCTGGGAGGCCAGGGAGCATCTTTCCCAAACCACCCCGAGCCTTGCTCGGTGATGCTGAGCTAACGCTCAGCTGGGTGCGTGCTCCCTCCTCGGGCTGGCAGCGTGTTGCAGCAGCACTGCGCCAAGGGGCTCCATCCACCCAAAATCTGCTGGAGCCGCCTGTATGTGCCTCCTGGCACGTGTGTGTGTGTGTGTGTTTCTGTGGCTTTGTGCTGGCAGGGTGGGATTAGCTGCTCGAGTTGACACGGGGAAGTTGGCTCGAGCGCGGCGGAAGAGGGGCAGGCTGATAACGGGGAAGTCGCTTATCGCACCACAGCCCCACAGGACAGCCAGTCCTCTCCCCACTTCCCTGCTGAGGGAGGAGGGCTGCTCTGGCAGCTCAAGCCAGTGTAGAATCCACAGGGAGAGGAGAGAAAATGTTGCTTTTTTTTCCTGACAGGATGTCCTCTTACTGCACCGGAGAAGGGGCTCTCTGCACCCCTTGCGGCTGCCGTGGCCAGCCCCAGGCTGGTGGCAGTGTTTAGGCACATCCAGTTGTTCCTCTAGCTTGGAGAGAAGTATGAGGAACCTGGCCAGCCTGCCTGGCAAGGGAATATTCTCCTGCAAGGGAAGTCTCTGAGCGGGCACAGGGTGGTGGCAGTGCCACCACTCCTCTCCCCATGGAAAAGCCAGGCACAGCACTGGCCTGCCACCCCACTTGTGGAAAAAAGAGAGCTCAAAAGAGCTGTGAACCATGGGCCAGAGCAGCCTGGGAGTTATTGGATATTTTGGCTGGCAGGAGGGCCAGGGCTTTCTGTGACTGGCTGCAAGCATGCTCATGCCCCTTTGCAGAGCTGCTCAAGAGCTTAAATCAGATCTGAGATCCAAGGCTGGCCCTTCCCTGTGGCACAGGGATGGCATAGCCACAGCTCTGAAACAAGAGTGGTAAGCCGAGGGAAACCTGAACATCGGGGCACAGCAGCACAGCTGAGAGGAAATGATTTAATGCAGCTGACCACTTGCACTGAGGGAGCAGAGAGCTCTTGCAGCAGGCTGGGGACGCACCCTGGGTCACACACGTCTTCCCTACCCACAGTGATCCGCTACAACAGCGACCTGGTCCAGAAGTACCACCCCTGCTTTTGGATCGACGGCCAGTACCTGTGCTGCTCCCAGACGGCCAAGAACGCCCTGGGCTGCCAGATTCTGGAGAGCAGGAACGGCAGTAAGACACCAGGCACCATCCCACTGCCCCGTCCCCCTGCCCTGGGCGCCACTGCAGCACCAGGGATCCTTTCTCACCTTAGCCCCTCCTCTGTTCTGAAGGTTTAAAAGTCGGGCGGTCGCATCGCAAGACAAAGAAGCCCCTTCCCCCAACTCCTGAGGAGGACCAGGTAAAGGCCAACATCAGGGCTTGCTCCAAAGTGTTGGGGAAAAGATCTACCTGGAAAAAGCCAGCATGTTCAATGACTGCTCAGAGATGTACAGGCAGGACTCTGCTCTGGGGTCAAAATGATGACCTAAGGGAGAAGGAGCTTGAAGCTGGGGATGGAACCCAAAAGCCTATAGCAAAACCAAATTATCTCACCCTAAGGTTTCCCAGGGCAGCTGAGAGGGTAAATCCCTGATGTAGCCTAGAGGTTAAGCCAAAAGGGAGAGAGATAAGATTTCTCTTTCGTGGAGATGGGAAAATGTTTTGATAAAAAGTCCAGCATGCTCTGGTAGAGATACATGTGGGAACTGAGACAAACACTGCACTGACCTTGCCTGAGACCACTGCCCTGCCAGGCCTGGGAAGGGTTTCACATGGTGTGTGTGCAAACCGTTGCGTGTCTCACGCTCTCCCTCTCCCTGTGGGAAGATGGTGATGAAGCCTCTGCCTCCCGAGCCAGCCCCCAGCACAGCAGGGGAGATGAAGAAGGTGGTGGCCCTCTACAACTACGAGCCGATGAACGCGCAGGACCTGCAGCTGCAGAAGGGCGAGGAGTACTTCATCCTGGAGGAGAGCCACCTGCCCTGGTGGAAAGCCCTTGACAAGAACGGGTGAGAGCTCCCACTGCCCGTGGCTGTGGCTCTGCGGCGCTCAGAGCCTGGTGCTCAGGCACTGCTGGGCAAACACACCCCTTGGGTACCCCAAGAGTGGGGACAGGCTGCTGCCCACCTCTGGGGAGGAGGGAGGGGAGGCTGAAACCAGCTGCGGTGTCAGCCCTCTCCAGATGGGTTTGCACCAAAGTTTTTGAGCCCATTTCTACTCTGCCTCTTGAGACAGGAACATCCTTTCCCCTTGGCCATCAGAGTGTGACCAGCCTCTTTTCTCCTGCAGGAGGGAAGGATATATCCCCAGCAACTACGTCACTGAAACCAGAAATTCCCTGGAGATCTTTGAGTAAGAGAGGGCACAGGGACCTGGCGAGTTGCACTTGGTTGGAGATATTTTTCATTTGGTTGTTATCCTACACAGCCTGTGAGCCCAGCCTGGCTGGGTCATTCTCCCTCTTCCACATCTTCTGACAGCCTCCAGCCCCTGGCAGCCATCCCTGCTGAGCCAGGGTCAGACAGGGCTGGGGACAGAGGTGGCTGTGGAGATCTCCCTGATGGCTGTGTCCCTGTTCCAGGTGGTACTCAAAGAATATCACTCGGAGCCAAGCAGAGCAACTGCTGAAACAAGAGGTAAGTGTTGCCTCCTGAGGCTGGCTCTGTTCTACACACCAGCCCTCCACGGGCTTTCTCAGATTATGTGTATGGGACCAACCCTGGCTTTTCTGGGAGAGGAGTGTTACCCCAACAGCCCCAGGAACCTTCCCTATCCCAGTGGGAGCTCCTCCAGGGGCCACTTCAGGAGGTGGCCTCCCATGCAGGGACTGGAAGTAGGACTCCTCTGACTCACTGCATCCTCTCCAGCTGTGCTGTGATCTTCACTCACTCTGTGTTTTGCTCATTACAGTCACACATAGTCCCCACAAACACCCAGTGCCCTTTCCCCTTTCTGTTTTAGGGTAAGGAAGGGGGCTTCATTGTCCGAGATTCCACCAGCAAGACAGGGAAATACACTGTCTCCGTCTATGCCAAGTCCTCTGTGTAAGTGACTCTAAGAACAGCTTGTTCCTCCCTCAGAGAGCCCCTCCAGGCGCCCCTTATTCTCTGCCTCTCCTCCCCATGGCACTGACCTCACATTCCCCCTCTGCAGAGACCCCCAAGGCACGATCCGCCACTATGTGGTCTGCTGCACCCCCCAGAACCAGTATTACCTGGCAGAGAAACACCTCTTCAACAGCATCCCAGAGCTTATCACGTACCACCAGCACAACTCTGCAGGTCGGTGTTCTGCAGACCGAGTGAAGCCAGCAGTGTTTTCACTGGCACCACGGCATTCCCCACCTTCCCGCGCCGCAGGCAGGAGCTGTGTTCCCTGCTGGAATGTAAGCCTAGAGTGGCAATCTCTGCTGCTGTGTTTCAGGGCTCATATCCAGACTGAAGTACCCCGTGTCCCAGCACAAGAAAAGTGCTCCTTCCACAGCTGGCCTTGGCTATGGTAAGCCAGCCTGAGCTACCTCACGGTTCCCTGATTGCCGGGTTTGTTTCTGCTGGCAGCAACTTCCCCATGGATCCTGGCTGTCCTATGGCTCATAGCCTTCCCAGGAACCACTTCCCAACTGCCCTCTGGTACATTCCACAAGCTACCTTGCTCCCATCCCTTCGGGGAAAAGGTCTCAGATGTTGTGGATTTTGTGGATGATTTTTCAGGCAGCAAATGCTTGTGAGCTTTTCCTGGGTTTGCTAGACCAGATGACTGAGAGCACCGAGCAGGGAGGTCACCCGCACCCACATCACACTCCCACTCTCTGTCCTAGGGTCGTGGGAGATCGACCCCAAGGATCTGACCTTCCTGAAGGAACTCGGGACGGGGCAGTTTGGCGTGGTGAAGTACGGGAAATGGAGAGGCCAGTACAACGTTGCCATCAAGATGATCCGGGAGGGCTCCATGTCAGAGGACGAGTTTATTGACGAAGCCAAAGTCATGATGTAAGTGGTGAGCACCATGCAGGTCAGTGCTGGATGCTCCTTGCCAGAATGGCTGCACTCCTGGGAGCTGTGGAGAGACAGCCTTGGGCAGTCCCATACTCTGCAGAACGCATCCAAGTTCCCACTGATTTTGTGCTGATTCATTGGTGAGGTTTTCCACCGTCAGCTGGGCCAGAAGCACCTTCCCTTCCCAAACTCTCCTTATTCACAGGTGCTTCCTTTGCTGTCTGCCTTCCTGGATGCTCAGAACTGCCTTTGTTCCCAACACAGGAACCTGTCTCACGAGAAGCTGGTGCAGCTCTATGGGGTCTGCACTAAGCAGCGTCCCATCTTCATCATCACCGAGTACATGGCCAATGGCTGCCTCCTGAACTTCCTGAGGGAAACACGGCAGCGCTTCCAGCCTGCCGAGCTGCTGGAGATGTGCAAGGACGTCTGTGAAGCTATGGAGTACCTGGAATCCAAGCAGTTCCTGCACAGAGACCTGGTAGGGCTGTGGCTGCTTTGTTCAGGCAAAATCCCACTGGGGAAATCGCCCCTACATAGATAAATAGGATGCTTGGAGGCCTCTGTTGCTCTCTGCCAAGGAGTTTCTAGCTTGCCCCAGTCCAGGTGAACTTGCAGGACAAAGTGAGGTGTTCAGTGGGTGGGGATGAGATGAAGTTCACCTGCTACAGGGGGATGGAAGAGGCAAGAGCAGGTAGAAGTAACTGCCTCCACCTCTCTGTTCACAGGCTGCTCGAAACTGTTTGGTGAATGACCAAGGAATTGTGAAAGTGTCAGATTTTGGTCTTTCCAGGTCTGGTAGATGTGTCTGTGTCACTTTCCTGTCTCAGTACCCCATCTCCTTCCATCAATTCTACACTTTAGTCTTTGTCCCTACCACCCTCCAGCTCTGTTTTCCCATTGTCTTCCCATTTCATCTGTCTGGCTCAACCTTCTGCCTCTCCACTTTCCACCATCCCTTTCTTACTTCCCCTGGCCCTTTTCCCTCTCTCTTTTCATCTTCTTTCCCCCACCTCTAGTCTGCAATCCTGATTAGCACACACTTACTGTTGAAACCCACGCAGAGCTGCAACCTCTGGTCATTCTGAGCCACCCACTCCCTTTGGGCTTGGTCAGTTGCATGGAGGAGCAAAATGTGAAATGCAAGTGAGGCCCCCTGATCCATTTCCTGCTGCAGGTACGTGCTGGATGATGAGTACACAAGCTCCATGGGGTCCAAGTTTCCAGTGAGGTGGTCTCCTCCTGAAGTGCTGCTCTACAGCAAGTTCAGCAGCAAGTCTGACATCTGGTCCTTCGGTAAGGGCAGAGCATCGATTATTTGGGGGTTGGGGATTCCTCTGCACCACCAGGTGCAGGCACAGGTGCTCCAATGCAACGAGCTCTCCCTGCTGTTCCCAACAGGCGTCCTGATGTGGGAAGTTTACTCCCTGGGAAAGATGCCTTACGAGAGGTTTAATAACAGCGAGACGACCGAGCACGTCATCCAAGGCCTGCGCCTGTACCGGCCGCAGGCGGCCTCGGAGCGGGTCTATGCCATCATGTACAGCTGCTGGCACGAGGTGAGTACCTTTCCTTCCCGGTGACACCCCCGGCCACCCTGGCGGGGTGACGGGGCTCCCCCGGGGCACGGCTGGGGCGGACACGGGCTCCAGCCAGGCTCTCGCCCCACAGAAGCCTGAGGAGCGCCCCACCTTCACCGCGCTGCTGGGCAGCATCCTGGACATCGCCGACGAGGAGTGCTGAGCGCGGGCACTGCCCGCTGAGCCCTGCCCAGCGCTGCCCTGCCCAGCGGACAGACCCGCACAGCGGGCGGTGCCGCGGCACGGCTGCCACGGACACAGCACGGGCCTGCGGGAGCCCGGAGGACCCCCAGGGCCGCGCACACAGCTCCACCACGTGCTCAGAGCTTCATCGCATCCCCGGAACTCCATCCCCGCCCTGGAGCTCCATCACATGCTCAGAGGTCTATCACATCCCCGGAACTCCACTGCATCCCAGAGCTCCATCAAATGCCTAGAGCTCCATTGCACCCCGGGGCTCCATCACACCCTGGAGCCCCATCATACCCTGGGAGCTCGATCACATCCCCAGAACTCCACTGCATCCCCGGAGCTCCATCACCGCCCTGGACCCTCATCACATCCAGGAGCTCCATCACATGCTCAGAGCTCTATCCCATTCCTGGAGCTCCATCACATCCCCCGAACTCCATCACACCCTAGAGCCCCATCACAGCCTGGTTCCCATCACAGCCCGGTTCCCCCGCTCCCCAGTTCCTATCACAGCCCGGTCCCCCGTTCCCCCGCTCCCCGGTTCC
>VWZN01019459.1:231082-262244 GCA_013396955.1 Regulus satrapa | reverse complement strand
GAGCGGACGGGAACGGGGAAGGAGCGGACAGGAACGGGGAAGGAGAGGGGTTGGAGCGGACGGGAACGGGGAAGGAGCGGACGGGAACGGGGAAGGAGAGGGGATGGAGCGGACAGGAACGGGGACGGAGCGGAAGGGGCGGCGCGCCGGGCTCGGCTTCCGCGGGGCGGGCGGGACCGGCAGCGGGGCCGGGGAGGCTCCGGCGGCCGTCCCGGATTTGGGGTCCGTGCAGGAGCCCTCCTGAGGGCTAGCTGAGGACGAGCCTGTGGCAGAGCCGGCGGGATGAGCAAGGGCAAGGACGATGCTCCGCACGAGCTGGAGAGCCAGTTCGTGCTGCGGCTGCCGCCGGTAAGAGCCCGCTCCGGGCACACCCGGCTCAGCCCGGCCCGCGGCTGCGGGAGGGCTTAACCGGGCACGGGGAAGCTGCGGCTCTGCGGACGGCTGTGGGTGCTCTGGGTCCTGCGTAGCCCGTTCCCAGCCGTCTGAATGGATTTCACACGGCCTTCCCTAGAGAGGTGCTCCTGCCACTCAGAGCAGGAGGCTCAGAGGCAACCTAGAGGGTTTGGGAGGACCTTTCTGTAAGGGTAGAGATTTAACAAGTACTGGCTCGTTAGTTGCAGTGGCTATAAGTGCCCTTGTTGCTGTTTGTTAGGTGCTTAAAGCTGAGACTCTGTATTTCTGGTGCCCAGCAACAGGACGATAAACTAAAGCACAAGTTGCACCTCACCATGAGGAAGAACTTTCCATTGAGAGTGGCAGGGCACTGAAACAGCTGGCCAGGGAGGTTGTGGAATCTCCCTCTCTGGAGACATCCCAAACCCACCCGAATGCATACGAGTATCACCTGCTTGGGGTGACCCTGCCTTGGCAGGGGAGTTGGGCTGGATGATCTCTTCTTCCAGTCCCAGTTATTCTGAGGCTGCGTCCTGCTGAGCCCACAAGGGCTTGGTGAAGGGAGCTCTAAGTGCCCCCCGTGCTGTGGAGCTCTGGCAGGTGTCTCTGTCACAGACCTCATCCCACTGTCATGCCAGGGGTATGGAGAGCACTGGGAATGGCAGAGCCGCGGGGTTAACGTGGTGTTGGCAGGAGGGGACAGTTCACCGTGGGTCTTGCAGTTGCTGTGTCCAGCACGATGGCAGGTGTTTAAAGCTGGGTAGGTTGGGCAGAAGCCTTTGTTAATTCTTGGAGGAAGCACACCCACTCCCAGAGAATTCCCTTCTCAGGAATATGCCTCGACTGTGCGGCGAGCAGTCCAGTCTGGGAATGTCAACCTGAAGGACAGGCTCACCATTGAGCTGCACGGTGAGTGAGCAGGACCAGGGCACCCGGTCCAGGCACCTCTGCCTGTCAGGCAGGTGAAGCTGTGCTCCTGTTCCTGCTGCCCAGGGCTGTATTGCCCAGGGTGGCTGTTGAGCCACAGCGCTGACCTGTCCCCTGCTTCTCCCCAGCGGACGGGCGCCATGGCATTGTCCGTGTGGACCGGGTGCCACTGGCAGCCAAGCTGGTGGATCTGCCCTGCATCATCGAGAGCTTAAAAACCATCGACAAGAAAACCTTCTACAAGACAGCGGATATTTGCCAGGTATGAGCTGTCCTTCCTGCCTGCACCAACAGCATAATTCATTGCTCCCCTCTCCAGAAAAGCCCTTGTACACTTCAGTAACTGGACATCCATTATAACATACCCGATTCCTGTATCTCACAACATTAGCAGTTTAAAATTCCCCATTCCACTTGGTGTTTAGAAACCTCATTCCTGAAGTGTGAAACGTGATTGTCCGTGTGACAGCTTAATTGCTGCTGTATCCACCTGAGCTGGGGGTGCAACTGTGTTTCCCACACCTGTGCCCCTGCATCCCTTTGGCTCACGACATGCAGTGGGCAGTCACTGTTCCTTCACATCTCTGTGTTCGTGTGGGGATTCCAGATGCTTGTTTGCACTGTGGATGGCGATCTCTACCCGCCTTTGGAAGAGCAAGCTGTGACCACTGACCCCAAGGCAAACAAGAAGAAGGACAAGGACAGAGAGAAGAAATTCATATGGAACCATGGCAGTGAGTAGAGGCTGTGCCCAGCCCCTCCACCCCAGTACCCCGCGTCTGAGCAGCTCACAGCTGCCAGGTACTGGCAGTGCTGCTGCTCCTTTCCACGGCTCTCTCTGTTGCAGAAGGGATCTTCTCCCTTCTGACACGTGCTTCTCTCACTGGGCCATCTGCCTGACACATGAAATCTGTTTCCTCTATCACAGTCACTCTTCCCCTGAAAAATGTACGAAAGCGAAGATTCCGGAAGACAGCCAAGAAGAAGGTGAGCTGCTTCTCACCCAGATGCAGATGAAATACCCAAGAGCTAGGAGGGCAGAGACATTAGAGCTGTAACTGTGATTGGTCCAGAAGTCATGTGAACATTTGTTCACTTTTCCTTGCCTGAGATGAGGGTGAGAGTAGGATACTAGATTTAAACACTTCTTTGGGTGCTTCCTCTGTATTTTCCAAGATGCTCCTGAGGGGAAAATCCTCGGTGCAGAGTACTGCTGGACTTCATTCCTGTGGCTGCCTTGCCACACCATATCTCTTCCTGCTTGTAGAGAAGAAAGGAAGGACTCACATGGAAATGAGGCTTCACTCATTCCTGCTTTCCCAGCTTAAATCTTCTCTTTATGCATGGCCCATTCCCTTCCCCAAATAGTACCACTGTCATTTCAGCTGGGGGAGTGACAACAGATGGAGCTCAGAGACTGTCTCTGTGCATATGCACAAGCCAGGCAAGGTGTTGGGGAGATGCAGCACCCTGGGGCTGGGAAGACTTGTTCTTCTCTCCTTTGCAGTTTCTGAGAACAGGGTTGAGTGTGATTTTGCATGACATTTGGGAAACAAATTACTTGAGACATTCTTATAGCCCACAGGAGAGGTTTGATATCACTGCAGTAAAATTCCTGACTAATTTAAAAGTGAAAGCTGAAGCCTTTTTTGAGTGGGATGGGAAGGAGATGAGTTCAGTTGAGTTGACCGTCAACACCTTAAGGACTTTCTGCATAGACACAGAAAGTCTTATGAAATACATAGTATAAGCAGAAAAGTGAGAGCACTGAACTTACCAAGATACAAAAAAGATGGATTGTTTTTGGAGGGGTGCATAAATTACTCCACAGTTAAATATGAGCAAATTCTAAGCAGAAAGCAGAAGATAAGAAAGCCTTGATAGAGCCAGTGCTCTATCCAGAGGTGGAGGCTTGTAGCTGGCCAGCACCAGCAGCATGCACAAGGCATTTAACAGTGTCTCTGTTCTCTTTCCCCTCTCTGGCCCAGTATATCGAGTCTCCTGATGTGGAAAAAGAGGTGAAGCGTCTCCTGAGCACCGATGCTGAAGCTGTCAGTGTCCGTATCCTTTTAGTGGGAAAAAACCCCTCCAGAGTAGGACAGGACATGTGTGTGACCTGGCAGTTCTGGAAGAACAAGTTGAGCTCTGTGTGGGCGTTGGACACTGGGAGATAAACACACAAGAGGCACTGAGGGTTTGGGGCTTCATCTTCGCCTTGTTCAAAGCTTATTGTTTCCTCAGGGTGACCTTTCTTGTGGATTTCACTGTTGTACTGAGAAGGAGCTGAAATAGTAGAGCAGGTCATCAGAAAAGAGGTCTGGGATGTTTCATCCTGGGTATCCATAGGTACAAGGCCAGACTGGTTGGAGTGGCAGTGATCTGCCATTTTTAGCCTCTTCCATCACTACTGCATCTCCCAAGTTCCTCTTTTTCCCTTGACTCACCTGTTCCTGCTGTCAGGCTGGGAAGTCATTGCTGAAGATGAGACAAAAGAAGTGGACAACCATGGTTCACTCACCAGCCTGGACATCTCCTCCCCCGGGATGTCAGGGCATAAGCAAGGCCATGGCTCCTCAGGTGCAGTGGGGAAGGCTGTTTTCTTTCCAGATGTGGTCCCTGGCAGGCACAGGGCACTGGCAGGTCATCAGCTGTGTTTTAACTCTTTTGTCCCCACCTAGAACACGATGAACTGCGGGAGATATTTAATGATATCAGCAGCAGCAGCGAGGATGAAGATGAGAGGGATCATCACGACGATGAAGACCTGAACATCATGGACACCGAGGAAGACTTGGAGAGACAACTGCAGGACAAGCTGAATGAGTCTGATGGGCAGCAGCAGGAGAATGAGGGGCCCAACCAGATCGGTGAGTGGCCAGCAGAGCATGGCAGAATTCTTGGGATGCCAGGCAGGCTGTGCTTCCCAGCTCTGCTGCTGCTCTGGCTGTGAGCTCACTCTCCCTTCCAGCCATGGGCATCCAGAAACAGATAGACAACCTGAAAAGCAAACTCCAGGAAACTCAAGACAGGAGGAAGCGCCAGGAGGATCTCATCATGAAAGTGGAGAACCTTGCCCTCAAGGTGAGAGCTCTCCTGGGGTCTCTTCAGACCTGCTTAACGTTGGCTCGCCATTAGATCCAGCAGACTGATTTGGAGAAGCCAGGAACCTTTGCCTGCTGGGTTAAAAATAGATGTGGTGCGGCCGTACACCCTCCAGCATTTCCCCTTGGAGGCAAAGTAATCTGTGAAACTGGAGGAGATAAGGGGGTGGTTGTCACTGCACCATTTGCCACGTTGTAGCAGCACCCGTTCTGTTGAGAACTCACAGGTAACTGTGGTCTCCGCTTTTGCATCTGCAGACCCGTCTCCAGGCCGTGCTGGATGAGTTCAAGCAGCAGGAGGAGCGAGAGAAGCAGCAGGTGAGGGAGTTCCCACAGTGGAGTGGGAGCTACTGGGGCACAACGCTGTTCTAGGCTTGGCTTGCCAGAGTTCCCTGAGTCTTCTGCCACAGCAGCTGCTGGGAACTCCAGTGTGACAGGTCAGGTGGGGTTGTACCTCATCTGTAGATCATCATGGAGCTTCCCAAGGCAGAAGGAGGTACAAGGAGTGGGGTTGCCTGCAGCTTTCCTTCTGGAGGAGCCAAAACATGTCCTGTTAGCAGTTCAGAGCTGCCAGGACTCCTGCCTGGGGTAAAACACAAGACACAAACCTGTTAGCACCCAGGTACAAGGAAGGTGGTGGCTGTAGGGTTGTGGTAGATTTCCTGCCTGGGCAGCTCTCTTCCAGGCAGGTACCAAGGCAGGAGATTCCTGTGGGCAGTGCCAGTTCTGTCCCAGAGGAGTCCAAGACAGAACACGGGGAGAGCAGCCACTGGTGTAGGTAGAAGATGTGCAAGAACCCAAAAATGCTGCCTGGGGTCCCAGATGTGCTTTGCTGTAACATCTCATCCCTCCTTCCAGATGGCATCCCTGCAGGAGCAGCTGGAGTCCCTCATGGAGAAGTGAGGAGTGGGCCTGGAGAGCTGGAAGCGGGCGTCACCTGCCACGCTGAAATCTTTGCTTCAGGTGCACACTTCTGCTGCCACTGGGCAGTGGTAGAGGGTCCATGCCCAGAGCTGATTTCACATCCACTGGGCTGGGTTTGGCTGGTGGAGCTAAACCTGCCTACTGTTCCTGTGGGAGCAGCCAAAACAGCAGATTTACTGTAAATAGTCAGCACTGGCCTCCCCAAGGTAGCATGGTGCTGGTTTCTGTATCTTACCGAGTCTTGGCTTTGATGGGCTGTGGCCTGGTAAGAATTTGTTCTTGTGTTTGAGGAATGCTTATATCTGCAACCCAAACTCAATAAAGTTTCCTTTTCAACCGTGGTCTTTTCCTTTGTAGTCTCCCAACCGTGCAGCCCCTGTCAGGGAGCCATGCCTGGGCACCTTTGGTGGGGCACTGCTGGGCTCCCTCCCCAAAGTGCTCTTTGTGGAGCTGCGTCAAAAGTGCTGTCACTCGGTGGGAGGAACGAGACCCTCCTGATTAGGGAGCTCCTGTAATTCCTCACAAGCTATGCAGGCAAATCCCAGATTAACCTGACAGGGTAGGAAGAGGATTAGAAGGGCGGTTACCGAAAGCCACGGAGGACACAGGGGGCTTCAGCGAGTGTGTGCTGGGAGGGGACACCCCTCTCACAGCCCAAGGGCAGGGGAAGAAGGCTCTGTCCCCAGCAGAGAAAGGAAAAGGTCAGCAGGAGCCCTGGAGGATGATGTGTATGTCCAGATAGTCAAGGAGACACCTAAAGAAGTCGGGGAGTTCTAGAAGGGCCAGAGCGTGCTGGGGTGCGTGTGATCTGCGAGCAGCCATGGAGGAAACCTACCTGCTGGATGTGGAAGGGGTCAAAAAGAAGATTCTGCATGGAGGCCGAGGGGAGCTGCCGAAGTTGCAGGATGGGAGCAAGGTAAATTGTCTGGGTTGTTCCTCCAGAGCCCTAGGGGAGGGACTGGGTCTGACATTCCTGCCCATTATGGTTCACAAGCTCAGCTCCAGATCTGGGGAAGAGAGAGCCCTCACAAGAGGGGTGCAGGAGGGGCTGGTGTGGGCACAGGCAGCCAGATTTCTCACAGTGACAGCTGGCAGCCTCACCTTGCACTGGGTCTGTGTCACATCCTCCCCCTGGCACCCTTAGAGCTCAGCAGCCCCGGCCGGTTGCTGAGATCTGCCTTTCCTGCCATGTGCCAAGCAGGAGTGAGGTCTGCCAATGGGTTGGTTGTTCCTGGGAGATTCCCCAGCCTCTGACCACTGTGGGCTCCTCCAGGCCCTGGTGCACACTGTGAGAGCACTCTCTGCACTGGGCTATCAAGGGGGATCCATAGGGAGAAGCGAGCTATAGCGTGACAGGACGCTAAGACATTCGACCATCTGCTTGCTGTCTCAAGTGGGCAAGAGGCACAATCTCCTGCTGTGGAGGGTGGGAGCGCTGCCAGTCAGATCAGCACAGGGCTGGGAGCAGGATGACCCCACAGCTGAGGTCATCGTGGCTGCGTGTCCGAGGGGAGTCTCAGCGCTCACCGGGCTCCCTCTGGGGCAGTTCACCTTCCACTTCCAGACGCTGAAGGATGACTTTGAGAGGACGGTGATCGATGACAGCCGGGAAGCTGGAACGCCCATGGAGATCATCGTGGGCAAGATGTTCAAGCTGGAGATCTGGGAGACGCTGCTCAGCTCCATGAGGATTGGGGAGGTGGCAGAGTTCTGGTGCGACGCCATTGTGAGTGAGGGGCCCATAGATGCTCGCTTCCCTCCTTCCTGCAGAGCCAGGACACAGGACCGTGCATCCCAGAGATGCTCCGGCCTCGGCTGGTGCTAACACAGGGCGGCCTCAGCGCCAGGGGGCTGCCCCAGACACGGGGGTGCAGAGGGCCCCCCAGGGCTGAGCCGGGTGCTCCCCTCCTTGCAGCACACCGGCATGTACGCCCTGGTCTCCAGGGGCATGCGGAGGATCGCAGAGGGACGGGACCCCCTGGAAGGCCAGAAGCACCGCTGCGGCATGGGCAACATGTTTGACTACCACAGCACGGGCTACGCTGACCTGGACGAGCTGCAGCGGACGCCACAGCCTCTCATCTTCATCATGGAGCTGTTCCGGGTAAGGGGGACGGCGGGGACGGCTGCCAGAGCGGGATCAGCTGCGACAGGCCGCTCAGCTCCTCCTGCTCGTGCAGGTGGAGGACCCCTCCGCGTACAAACGTGACACCTGGGCCATGAGCAAGGAGGAGAAGCTGGCAGCAGTGCCTGTGCTGCACAGCGAGGGCAACCGCCTGGTCCTGCGCAGGGAGTTCGCACAGGCGGCGGCCAAGTACCAGGAGGCTGTCATCTGCCTCAGGAACCTCCAGGCCAAGGTGAGCAGGACCAACACCTCCCCATCCCTGCCTGGGCCACAGCTCAGAGCGCTTCCCCGTGTGCCTCGGGTGCCCGGGAGGGGATGGACAGAGCTGTGAACTGCCCTGGATTGCTCACGGGGCAGGAGAAGCCGTGGGAGGATGGCTGGCTGAAGCTGGAGAGCCTGGTCACGCCGCTGGTGCTCAACTACTGCCAGTGCCAGCTGGAGCTCGGCGAGTACTACGAGGTGCTGGAGCACACCACGGAGCTTCTCCAGAAGCACAATGGTACCTGCATCCCAGCCCTGCCCATGACTCCCGGGGACTCCATCCTCTGAATTTCCCATCCGTGACAATGCTCATCCTGCGTCCCTC
The DNA here is from genome assembly GCA_013396955.1 of Regulus satrapa. Lineage (NCBI taxonomy): Eukaryota > Metazoa > Chordata > Aves > Passeriformes > Regulidae > Regulus > Regulus satrapa. The sequence goes on along the minus strand of VWZN01019459.1, from coordinate 254,188 downwards.
TGCCTGTGATAGTACCTGTGTCACCCACACCCCTGTGCCCCAGTTTGCCCTGCCCGTGGCACCACTCTTGGCACAATTTTCCCCTGCCCACACTGTCCCCCCCACCAGCACGCCATCCTTCCCCCTTCCACGATGATCCCTGCACTCCACTGCCCACATAGCCCAGGTGTCCGTGCCCTCCCTGCAGGTGTGTCCACCCCACACCCCTGGTCCCCAGGGTCTCCAGCTCCCGTGGTCCTGCAGGACCCCCACTGAGGGCTCTCTCTCCTGGCAGACAATGCCAAGGCCTATTTCAAGCGGGCAAAGGCCCACGCTGCCGTCTGGAACGAGAGGGAGGCACGGGAGGACTTCCAGCGCGTGGCTCACCTCGACCCCTCCATGGCGGCTGCGGTGAAGAAGGAGCTGAAGCAGCTGGGGGAGAGGATGAGGAAGAAGCACGTGGAGGATCGGAAGCGCTACCAGGGCCTCTTCCAGTCATCCCAGGGTCAGAAGGCCCGCGAGGGGCGGGAGAGCAGGGAGGTGGGTGATGGGGCACCTCAGGGTGAGGATGGGGTCCAGGAGACCCCCGGGCAGGGGGAGCAGAGCACTGAGACTGAAGTGACAGAACAACCCGAGGAAGAAGGGACCCCCAGGGCTGGGGCTGAAGGGGCAGCACCCGGAGAAGAAGAAGCACGGGGAGAGCCTGTGGGAGAAGAGGTGGAAGGGAGGGATCGGAGAGCAGTGGGGGAAGAAGAAAACCTGGGCACTTGGGGGGCAAAGCCAGAGAGCCTGGGAACAGAGGAGGAAGATGAGAAAGAGGAGAGGGAAGAGGAAAAAGAGAAGGAAGAGGAAGAAGAGGAGGGGGAAGAGGGGGAGGAGGAGAAGAAAGAGGAAAAAAAGGAAGAAAAAGAGGAGAGCAAAGAGGAAAAGGTGGAGAGGGGGACAGAGGAAGAAGATGTAAAATTAAAGGAGAAGAAGGAGGAGGAGGAGGTAGACAAGGAAGAAAAGGAAGACAAAGGGAAGAGGGAGGAAAAGGTGGAGAGAGGAGCAGAGGAACAAGATGAGAAATTAAAAGAGGGTGATGAAATAGAGAAGGAAGAAGAAAACAAAGAAAAAGAGGAGAGGGAGGAGGAGGCAATAGTGAAAGGGAAAGTGAAGAAGGACAAAAAGAAAGAGTGTCTAGCAGCAAAAATCGAAAAGCCTGAAGCAGGGCAATGTGGGACAACAGGGCAGACAAAGGCAGCAGGGCTAGTGCAGGGGTTGGAGCAAGGAGCCGGTGGAGCAGAGGGAGCTGGCACAGGGAGCGAGGCCCAGGCTCAGCTGAAGACAGCCCCACATCTGGGACCTCCCAGCAAAGGGCTGGGTCCAGCTGAAGGGCCCCCAGAGCTGGAGGACAAAACATCTGGAGAAGCTCTGGAAGAGGTGAGCTGCAGGGAGCAGGGAGCAGGCAGCGGGCAAGAAAATGCTGGGGAAGGCAACACCTCCCCAGAGAGCTTCACCCCTGGGGAAGGTGAGGAGCTGGGTGGAAGGGCAAAAATATCCCCGTGCCCCATCGCAGCCAGAGAAGGGGGTGCTGCACCCCTGGAGCAGTGCAGCAAAGGGCAGGGCCGTGACCGGCCCTGAGCAGGGTCACTGACCCCTGCTTGGGGGAACAGCTGCCAGGCCACTGACCAAGAGGCACAGCCCAGGCAGCAGGGCTCCTGTACCCCGGGAGGGAGCCCCGGGGCTGGCCCGGCAGTGACCCGGGAACAATGCTGTCCTCACCCTGCCCCAGCTCCTCGGCTCCAGCGCCTTTCAGCTGGGCGCCACCCAGCCTTGCTGGCTGAGAAATAAAAGCTCTTCCCTGGCACCGTGAGCTGGAGTTGTTCCTGAATGTGACCAGCTTCCCTGATGGCATTCCACACCTCTGCCTTGCCCTGGAGCCCATGGCACAGGGATGGGGCAGTTTGTGCTGCTCTTGAGAGGGGTGGTTAATTCACATCTGCATTTCACTCCCCTTAAGTTCCTGAATCTCTCCTGTGGGAGTGTCCCCAAACTTCCCTGCATGGCACCGTGTCAGGCCTTTTCCCAGCACTGCCAGCCCTTCCAGGCAGGGGTGAGAGCAGGTCCAGCCCAAAAATTCTGTCGTGGGCAGGATGAATTCACCATCAGCCAAGTTTGGAGTGAAGAGAGCCTGAGAGCTCCTGGCCTTACCCTGAACTATTCCTCATCCGAATCCCTTATTGTGCCACAAAGGCACAGTGAACATGGGCAGCACGTGGGACTGAGGCACCCAGACACCTCTGGGCACTGAAAACTTCATGGAGCCCCAGGGAGAAAGGAGAGAGAGGACTGCCTTGCCTGCCCAGCTCTGCTCTCTACCTCCTGCCTGGGGTGAAGGGTTTCTTACAGCCAAAGTTGCTGGGTGAGAAAGAGGGACTGTCCCCACAGAGCCCCTGTCCCAACCCCTCAGGCAGCCACAAGGCCTGAACAGACCTTGTCAGAAGAGGATGCAGCTGGGGGACACGACTGTGTCTGGGGGTCCTGGGATCACAGCTTCTGTTCTGCCTCAAGTGCCGGGGACAGCCAGGGTGACAGGGCCGGCTGTGTCCCAGCAACCCTGCAGGAGCAGGGCCAGGATGGCACAGCAAGGGGAGCTGACTCAGCTGGGACACACAGATAGAAGAGGCCAGAGCACAGATCCAGGTCTCAGTATAAATACAAATTTATTCTCTTTCCAGAGCAGAGATGCCACAAAGCAGTGAGGACAGCAGCACCAGGGTACATGGTTACCAGAGCATTAGCCAGCCTGCTCCCCTCCCTGACTCATCCTGGCTCCCAAACACAGCCCGAGCACCCAACCTGGCCCACTCTGCTCCCCACACCTGCCACTGGGGCCAGCAGCTCTGTCCTCATCCTGCCCTTTTCCTTCCTCCATTGCCCCCAAGGCTGGGTACTCCTGAGCCCACCCTCAGGCCAAGCCTCCCTCTGCTGCTCCCCACGCTGCTCCCATGCTGCTCCGGGATAACAGAGGGGTCCAGCTGGCTCTCACAGGCTGGCCTGCGGTCCCCCTCACCTGCAGCCTGGCACAGCATGCCCAAAGCCACCCTAATGCCACCACACTGCCCTAATGCCCCTCACCTGGTGGGGACAGGGGACAGCAAGGACAGCCACCCATGCCGCTGCCAGCAGACACTGGAGCACTACCTTCTGAATGCCCCTGGCTGTAAGGCTCACACCGCCTTGTCCTTGGTGTGGGCACTGCTCCTCACCTCTGCCAACACCCCAGAGCCAAGCCCACAGCCCTGGGCCTGACGCCCTGCCCTGGGCACAACCTCCCAGGACAGTTCAGCACCGTGGGCTGCTCCAGCCAGCAACAACAGCCCTGGCTCTGCCCTTGCAAGCCCTGTTCGAATCTGGGTGATGTTTCACCCCAGTGTGCAGCCCTGCCCTGCCCCGAGGCTCAAGCCTCTCATCTCTCCACGTCCTGTGGCTCCAGAGCACCAGGGCCATCTCAGCCCCTGCTCTGGACTACCCTGCAGCACCTGACTCTGCCTCTTTCTCGACATAACACAGCACAAGACAGCCAGCCCGAGGGACCCCTGGGAACCAGGAGCCAGCACCCCCAAGCTGCCCTGCCAGCTGGCAGAACAGCCTCCCTGCACTGCCCCACGGGACCTGCTTCCAAGGAGGGTCTCCAGCCCCAGCAAGGAGCTGCCCTGCCTGTCCTGCTGCCCACCACACTGCCCTGCATCAGACCAAGCTGGGCTCACGGCTGGACTATGGCTGGAAACCCCCGCCTCCCCTGCAGTGATGGAGCTGGCTCTGTGCAGGACAGGCTCAGTGAGCCGTGGCAAAGGCACAGATCCCCAGGAAACCAGGCAGGATGAAGAACCTGCTGCGGGTCCAGCCCTCACCGAGCTCCCTCACAGCAGCCCTGCAAGGCAACACCAGCGAGAGGGAAGGTGCTGGTTCCCCTGGGAGCAGGAGCTGGGCTGGTCTAAAGTGAAGGGCAGCTACACTTAAGGTACTAGAGTTTAATAGAGTGAGTCCATGAGAGTATTTAAGTACAGTATATATATATAATATATAGAAATATATGCAAATTAAACAATAAGGCTCTGTTATCAAGACCCTCTCAATATAAGGCTACTAGCTGGGCTGAAGCTCTAACATGGACTCAATCCCTACTCCATAAACCTCACAGACTCTCTCCTGGTGGTATGTGCCTGGCTGGCTACAGAGCCTTGGGTGGCAGAGTTCAAACCATAAGGCTGGCAGCTGGTTACTGTTATAAAGAGTTATTTTAAAAGCTGTGTGGCTCCAGGAGTGCTTTGGTGCCCACAGACCGGGAGGCTCCTGGGCACGAATGAAGAATGGGATGCTGAGCTCTGCATCCCCCGAGGGCTACAGGCAAAGGCAGCAGCCTGTGGGTGCCAGGGGAGACAGGCAGCTTTCATGGCTTCAATTCTTTCTTCTGCACCATCCCACCCAGCCTTGGACACTGTGGCTGAGGGACCAAACCAGTCTCCTGGGAGCACACAGTCCCACTCCTGCATGACCTGTGTTCCCCTGAGATCTTCTGGAGCTGGCAAGCATCCTGCACCACCAGCTCGGAGGGAGTCTGTGTGAGGTCTGCTGCAGCACAGGGAGCATGGCAGGGAGAGAGGGGGAGGAAAGCAGCCAGGTAGCTGGTTAGGAAAAGCCTCCGGCTCACTGGAGGAGGTGTTAGATAAGGGAGGTCATACCTGAAAGAGAAATAGACAGGTCAGGACCCAGAGCCACCTGGTTAGAAGGGGGCTGCTGCAGAGCCAGGAGGATCCTGCTCAGGGATGGCAGAAAGTGGGCAAAAGTCTGCATGGGCAGATCAGCAGCTCATGTTAGTGCTGGCACCAAGCAATGTCTCCCTCTGGCAGCCTGGGCAAGAGACCAAGTGCTGCTCCTGCACCGGAGCACAGAGGGAAAGAGCAGAACGACCAACAGCAGAACCCACTGGGTGAATGGAGTGCCATCCACACACACGTTCCCCAGTCTCCATCCCTGCTGGGAAGAGCCGTCCACGAGCCAGGAGAGCTTGCACCATTGCTTCCATCTCACCAGGCTACCGGGGCCTCGACCTCTCCTGCAGAGGGGTCTGCACAGGGGTGGAGCCAGGAGGTGGCTCAGAGCTGTAGCTGCAGGTGGTGCTGGCAGATCTGTCCATCCTCACGGTGGGAGCCGGTCCTGAGCGGGGCAGGAAGCTGCCTTGCAGCTCATCGCAGGGATCTGTTTGGTCTGTGCTCTTGGCCTCTCCTTGCAGGTGTGACGCCTCCTCCTCCGTTCCCAGGCCACGCACCCGTCCCAGCAGCGCTGCAGCAGTGAAGCTCTTGGCTGAAGCACTGCGGGTCATCAGCTGCTGCAGGGAAGCTGGGATCGGGGCAGGCTCTGTGGGGAAAACCTCACCTGAGGGAGCAGTGAGAAGCGAGAGAGGAGGATTTCGCTCAAGTACCTCGAGAGTTGGGGAAGGCGCTCCGCAGCTTCTCCATGATGTCTTCCAGGCACATGCTGACTTCCTGGGTTTTGGCTTCCACCTCATCTGCAGTAGGAAGGAGGGAAGGTGGGTATGAGAAGGCTCTCTGGACATCCACCCGGCTGCCAGCATCTGTGCAGGATGGCAGGGTGCAGGCAGCTTCCTGTAGCATGGAAACAAGGGAGCAGGGCCAGGAGCTCAGCCCAATCCCAAACCTCACCTGCAGTTTCAGTGTCAGGAGTGTTGTGCTCTTTCTCCTTTGCCTGGCTGCCTTCTGACTGATGTGGAGATGAAGCCAAGGAAGAGGCTGCTGAACCGTTGCCTTCTGACTCTGCTGGAGGCTGGAGTGAGAAGAGTTGTTGTGAGAAGCTTGTCCCGACCCTCTGTCCTTGGCTTCCCCTGCTCTGCCCACCCCCTTTGTGCCATTGTCACAGCTCTGCCGTGGCAAAGCCCACCCCATCCTTGCTCTGAGCGTGCCTGCAGCAGCAGCTCCCTCAGCCTGTGCAGCTGAGACTCCAGCTGCTTGTTGTGGTCCTCCAGGATCTGCATCCGTGTCTCCAGGCGGCTCTTGTGCTGCCGGAGGATCCGCGCCTCTGCCAGGAGCTCGTCGTTCCGTGGGTCTTGCACCGACTCGGGAGAGCCTGTGGCCAAGGTTGGAGACTCCACTGCCTCATCGTGCTGCCATTTCAAACGTCTCAGCTCTCCCTGGAGGATCCTGCAGGACAGCCCAGGTCAGCATTCCCTCACAGTCCTTCCTAGAGACTTCTGGAAGCACCCGGGAGCTGCACACTGGGGATGGCCCACGACTCACAGCTTTGCTGTTTGTGAAGTTTAGGGGCCAGGATGCTGCACTGCAGTGGCCTGTCTGTGACTCTACCCCACCCAGGGGCTTCACAGATAGGCAACCACTCCCCAGGAGGCTAAAAACGAGGGCAGGGACAGCATCACCTCCTCCTGAGCTGGTGTGCCCTGTGGGGTCCGGAGCAGCAACACCACTGCTCCTGAGGGGCTCAGGGACAAGGAAGACAGAGTGCCCTGGGCTCACTTCAACCCATCTGGGGTTCAGGAGGGGACAGGTTCTGTGGATGTAGGAAGGAATATTTTGGGGAATGGAGTAATTTCCCTTCCTTGGAGAGCACACGCTCACTGAGTTTTAGTGCTCAGCTTAGACACCCTCCAAAACTGCCCTCTCAGCATCTGCAATCCCCACCTCCACACCCAGCAGCCTCCCCAGGCTCCACTCTGAGCTCTACAAGGCTTCTGCAGTCCCTTCCCCCCCTCAGGCTATAACCCCCCCTTTCAGAGTTGCCCATGTCTCTACCTGTTTTCATCCTCTAAGTGGGCCAGGACTCTCTCCAGCTCTCCCTTGTCATCCATGTTGAGGCTTCCTGGAAGCTGCTGGCTGCCCCCAGGCTCTCTGTCTGTGATGGGGCTGGAATGGCGCAGCAGGTACTGGTCCTCATCCCTGTTCCAGCAGGTGGAGAAACACCTTAATTAGGAAAATCATGGGATTTGTGTGCCCTTGGGGAAGGACAGAGGGAGGCAGATTCATAGAGGAGCCCCTGGCTGTTCCAGGCCTTGAGCTCAGAAGGGGCTCAGCATCCCTGGTAGCTGGGCATGCCCAAGAGCCTCTCACTTAGCAGGACTGGGCAGGAAACCATTTCTGTACCCTGGCTAGGCATGGGTAGAGCCACAGGAGCCCTGACCCATCAGGAGGGGAGGAGAAGGGAAAGGAGAACTCACAGGCTGTCATCAGGGGACAGGCTATCACTGAAGAAGGAGCAGTTCTGGCTTTCCATCTCTGCAAGCCTGGAGGGAAGAGAAAAAGGTTGAGATATGGTCAGAGGCACCCTAAATGTCTGCTCTGTGTACCCTACTTGCAAGACCCCTCTCTGGCAGGATCTCCCACCTGGCCTGCACCAGTCTGCCTCTCTGCACAGGCTCTAGAGAGTTTTGCCTATTTAAAAACCAAAATACACTGTTGCTCTGGGTGTAAGGCTTTAGAACAAAGAGCCACTGCTGTGCAGTTGGCTCAGCCTCCTCTCTCACAAGCAAAAGAATGGGGTGCAAGGATTCCAGCTCCAGCCTAGGACCTGAGCTACAGGCTCCCTGTAGCCCTTGGGTCTCCAGAGTGAGAGCAGAGGCACCACACCCCACCAGGCAGAACAGGACACCGAGGGATGTGCCTGCTGAGAATCCACCCAGCAGCTCATACTGGGAAGAGCAGGGCAGCACACGCAGGCTGCTGCTTCACTGAGACTTCTGCTGTCAAATGCATGGTCTTTGCTGCCAGTTGGCACAGCCTCAAACACATCCCAGGCAGGTTTGCCTGCCTCTGCATCATGCTGGGGCAGGTGGAGGGGTCTGTGACCATTTATCTGCCCCAAAGCACCCCCCCACCCATCAGGGTCGTGCTCCATGGCCCGGCTGGACAGCAGAGCCCGGTGCGGTACCTGCTGGCAAAGTGCTCGATCCGAGAGTGTGTGTCAGCATGTGGTAACATCGGGGAGGAGGCTGGGCTGCAAGAGATGCACACTGGTCAGCAGGGCTTGGGAGAGACTGAGCTCACCTGGCTGAGAAGAACCAGGGTTGGGCTGCACAGAGAGACTGAACTCTCTGTGCCTTCCAGAAAAAGGTGTCACATCACCCCCAGAGCAAGTGCTCCTCCAGCCCTCCCCCTGGAGCCCTGTATGAGCTGAGATGCTCTTCCCACCCACAGACCACAGTCTCATTCTGGGCCAAAAGACATAACCCAGGGCACAGCCAACTCACGTCTCAGAGAAGTCAGCCTCGAGCACAGACTGGACGGGCAAGTAACCTCTCTGTGGGTGCTTGCTGAAGTACTGCTTGGACCGAAACTTGTTCTTCAGTGTCGTGGCAAAGTCTCTCATGTTCTCACTGGATGTGGTCTGCAGACACCAATATGACAAAGGTGCTGTTTAATGAAAAGCCAGGGACCACAGCTCAGCACCCACCCCTCAGGCTGGCATGAGCTCCATGGGGAAAGAGGCAGATAAAACTGAGGAAGCAAGGCGGGCACACAGCAGCTCTGTGAGCCTGTCATGGGACCTCATGGTGCAGGCCAAGCTGGGCACTGGGGTCTCACCACGAGCCCCAGAATAGCCTCCAGCATGCAGAGGGTGCAAAACTACACAAGGGATCCGCTCCTGGGGCTGCACCAGCCTAAATATCACAAGGCTGCTGCCATCAGGGGGCCCTGCTCTGAGCCAGGGCCCTCCCAGCCCAGCCCAGCTCCGTACTGGGGTGTAGTACTCCATGATGGGGTAGTGCAGCTTGTTGCCCTTGCTGGCTCGCCCGGTGAGGAAGCAGGTCTGGCAGATATCCACATTGAACTGCTTCAGGCTCCGATACCTGGAGAGGTCAAGAGGCCATAGGGAAGCACTGGAAGTCACTGAAACACGTGTTTAAAGCCCAAGAAGAGGTCAGTGGGAGGGGACAGAGGCGGCCTGTGTTGCTCTAACACCCCAGTGAACCCACAGTGCTGATGGCTGAAGTCCCCAGAGAAGCACTCTGCTCCTCCCCCTTTGCTGTCCTGCCCTGCCAGAAACACTGCTGGCTGCAGAGCTCCAGGCTCCGAGCAATCCCAGCTCTCTCCTGCAGGACAGCACGCGCTCCCCTTGGGGCCAGGTTCCCACATCACAACCCCTACCTGAACCCCTTGATGGGGCACTGCCGGCAGACGGAGCACTTGGTCTGGTGCTTCACCTGCTCGGCCATGGTCACCCGCTGCAGCACCGCCAGCCACACCATGGACTGCGGCTCCAGGTTGGCCCACTCCAGGAACTGGGATGCCTCAATGGCAGACTTCCCGTTACTCTGGAGAGGGGAGAGGAAGGAGCTCAGAGCCCCCCCGGCTCGGTGGGGCGCAGGTCCCGTGGCCCCTCGGGACCCCGTCCCCAGCGCGGCCGCCGCAGGCGGCGCGAGGGCCGCGGCCCCGCACTCACGAAGCGGAAGCAGCTGCGGATGCTGGGCTCCACGTTGCTGCCCCCGAACGCAGCCACCTCGCCCAGCTGCCGTGGGACCTGGATGGCCTCGTGGAGCAGGACGCCGAGGTGCCGCTGGTCACACAGTCCCCCGGCGTTGGCCACTTGGCTGAAGAGGTCTGCGGGCACGACAGACACGCAGCTGGCACCAGGCGGGCACGGGGAGCAGGGTGTGGGTCACACCACTGGCTGCCTCCGGCAGAGAGCTCAAATAAGAGGAAAAAACTGAGCCATGATCAAGCAACCCTTACCAGTATCCTTCCAGCTCCCAATAACCAGCTTAGTGTTTTCTTCGGACAGGGGTTATGTACATCGTTTATTAAACAGCCCCAGCTGGCCTGTCCCCTATGAATCAGCACAATCCCTTCATTTAATCCCTTGGTGCTCCCTATGCTACACAAGTAATATTCCCCTCCACAGTATTCCATGGCTAAAATGCAGTGAGGAAAGCAATTTGCTCAAAACCTACTTTCCCTGAGCCATGCATCCCCTGGTATTTTCCATCTGGAAAGCAGTGGATAACTTTCCTGTGTGCCTTCTCTGCACTGTTCCTTACAGTGCCATGCAAGCAAGATCACTGCAGCACCAGTCAATCTACAAAAACGCCTCCTAATTTCGGTGGCGTAGGCCTGGGGAGGGAGGGAGAGGTGATGATGCAAGCAGCTTAGTCACTGCAGGAAAGCTGTTTCCTTGCTCTTCCTGGGCAAAGCAGGTCAAAGCCAGGAAACAAAACCCCTCCTGTTTTCCCTGAGGTGAATTCACACCAGGTTCTAGGGGAGGGAGACAAGGACTCACACTGGAACTTCTCCTTGACCTCTGTCCCGCACAGACACGCGATGCCCGTCTTGAAGGAGAGAGCCCTCATCTTCCCGCTGCGGCCACTGCAGGACAAGACATCGCACAGGCTGGCAAACGCTCCAGAGCGGGATTTTTGGCAGAGAGGGGCCATCAAGGCCAAGCACACGCCAGGCAGCCTCCCTCGCTAGCAGCCAGAACCTTTCTGCCAGCTGGAAGAGCAGCAGAAAGCTCAGGGGACGCTGAGGGAGAGAGGTACCTGTCAAAGACGTTGAGCAGCCAGTTGAGGCTCATGTCCACGCAGAGAGGCACGTTGACCAGGATGCCCCGCTCCTCCTCCAGCCGCTCGTAGAGGGCGGTCAGGCAGTGGATGACCTCTACCACGTCCATCGCCCGGTCGCTGGGCTGCAGGTCGTGCTCGTTGAAGATTTCCAAAGCCGTGGCCAGGGTGACCATGTCCACTGCATAGAGAGCACAGGCAGAGGGATCAGAGGGAAAATGAGAGAGGTGAGAACCAAGAGGAGAGAGATGCAGTCCTGCCCTAACCTGGGGCAGTGTTAGTCCCACTGTGTTGGGAAAGATGCTGACAGAATGGCTGCTGCTCCTAGAACTTCTCTCCTGCCTGTAAATCTCTCCGTATGTCCACCTTGAGCCACCATTCTCTGTGGCCTTGCTTCCTCATTGCTGTGTCCAGCCATGGCCATGAAAATGCTGCCCACACAAGGCTCTGTGCAGAGCCCAGTGCTGGCCTCTGCATGTGCCAGGTCCCTGTGGGGCTGCTGTGGGGAGGTGAGGGGCACATACCCACACAGATCCTGCAAACGACTGCCCAGAGATGGCTCAGTCCTGCCTCCAGCTCTGACAGGGTGAGGAAGTTTAGGCACAAACCCAAAATGAGGATAGGACAGTGTGAGCTGTCCCTGGCTGCTCTGCTTTCAGATCTCAACGGCTCCAGGTTGTACGTGCTACTGTGTTAGCAACCAGCAATGCTCCTTTCCTGAAATCCTTTCCATCTTTGAGACCATTTATATTCACAGTACCCAGGGGACTGTGTGCCTTTTCCACGCTGTCACTTCACTCTGTGGAAAAATCCTCCCCTCTCCTGTCAAAGCTGCTACACTTGCACTGGGAAGCCCCAGCTTCTGTGCCAGGGAGTATCGCTCCTGCCCACCCTTGTGTCCACACTGCCCACGGCTGCATATGGCTCTGATCTATCCCTCACTGCCTCCTTCCTACACAGCCACTCCACCAAACTTCTCATTATGGGAAAGCTGCCTTGGCAACCTCCTTGCCCTTTTCTCAAGCATATCTTGAATAACACAAGCAGAGATGTACAAGCAGCACACAAGGAAGGCTCTCCTTTGCTCTTCACCCTTGTTTCCTCTCCTGCTTGCTTGAGATCCAAATCTCAAAATCCAACCCTGCTTGCTGTTGCATGGACACTTTAATAGCATGGCAAAAGCCAACTGCTGCTTGCTTCCATTTGCATTAATCATCCCTGAACGTCCCTGGGTACAGGACAGCCTGATCACCACAGTGTTATAAAAATATTCCACAGCCGGGGTTTGACTCCCTTGAGAGCCCAGCCTGCCCTCACCCTGCCGCAGGCGGCGCGTTTCACAGGGTGTCAGGGAGCACAGGTCTGCCTGGAACCCCACTGCTGCCTGGCTGTACCTCCTCCCCTTCATGAACAATTAATTCAGGAAGAGGATTTTCCCTCAGCCTGCTGCTGCTAAATTTTGACAGAGCCACAGGTGAGAGGCTTTGTCAAATGTTCTGAGCAGCCGAGGATGCTGCATCTATCAGTTTCCCGTCTGCCTGCTTGCCAGGTCCACCAGAAACTCCTCAGCAGTTTCCTGGGAGCAGCTACCTCTTGGGAAGATGTTTGAACTCCTGTTGTATTGTATTTGCCTGGCTATCAATCCTCCAGTTTTCACCAAGAGTGCAGAAGTCAGGTTTATTGGCTCCCTTCTCGTCTTTAAGCTCTGTCCCTGCCAGTGAGGCTGGTTTCATCTCTCAGTTACATCCACACCTTCCCCATGCTCCTTTGGAGCTGCTTGGTGAGCTCCTGCCTGATCCCACAGCTTTGTAACCCTGGGCTGGAACACTTTGTTCTCATATCCCTTTGGGTAACACCTCTCCTCGAATCGTTTCCACCCCAAGCCTGTAAAGAAAGGCACTGACAGACTGCTGGATTTGCTCAACTTCCCAGGCTGATCTTCCTGGTTTCTCGCCTCAGCTACCTGTCCCCTGGTGCCTGCTGCCTTTGATGTGCTGATAAAAGCTTGTGTTAGTTTAAGGCTTTCTCTGAGGGCGACCCAGCAGGAGGGAAACCCTCTCCACACTCACATCGAAGGGCTTTCTGCACCCGCCGGAGTTTCATGGCCGTCCGATACGCTGAGAACTTGATGTTGTTCAAATCCGCTGCAGTGAGACAGCAAAACAAGAATAAAACCACAGCATGACAGCCTTATCTGCAGGGCGGGAAGCAGCAGTTGCAGCTCTCAGATCCCAGCCTCAGCAGGAGGAGAGTGAGGAGCAGAGACAAATCCCAATGCTTTGGGAGACTCTGTGCCACAGAGGGGAGACTGGGGAATCTCATGTGCATCCCATGCTGCAAAAAGGCAAGTTCTACCCAAATGGTTCTGTGACTGCCTCCTTACCCAGCGTCTGGTACAGCTCTGTCATCTTTGGGTGGTCCCAGCACGTCGTCTGGGCCTGGTGGCTGGAAGCAAAATAGATGGAGAGCAAGAGTCAATATGGTAACCAAAAGCTGCCAGGAGGAATTAACTAAAGGACCTGGCCAGCGCTGGGAGCAAGTGTTCCAGTGCCTGCAGACACTGGTGCATCCCTCTGAGCACTCCCCAGCCACAGCAGCACGAAGGATGCCCACAGTAGGATATCCCCCGTGCTGCCAGCCCCTCTCCCTACAACTGGGCTTTCCCCTGATCTTGGGCATCCCAGCAGGCAGGGAAAGCCTGGATCTGCCTGGCCGAGGAAGACCTGCTTCACTGGAGGTGAGTTCTCACTCCAGGCTGTTCACTTCCCCCTCTCCTAGCTGGTGCCCAATTCCTGATCCCACCAGGCCAGAGAAGACCGCGGGCTGTGGCTGGGAACACACTCACTTGATGTAGTATGGCACTTTGTTGGGGGAAATGGCTCGCTCCCAGGGGACCTGGACAGAGGCTGCAAGGAGAAAAACACGTGTCAGATCAACAAATGCTGCTCTAAGCTGATTCTGTTTCTGATGCCAGCCCAGCAGGACTGTGCCAACAGGTGGGTGCCTCTAAAAGGGCTGCATCTTCCCAAATCTTCAGCTGGAGCTGTTGGTGCAGGCAAGGGGATGCTGCCTATAAAAAAGGCTCAGGTCTTGTTAGAGACATCTTGGCTCTCGAGCCAGGGGTTTTGTGTCTGGGTGAGCTCAGAACTCAGCAAGAGATATTTCCTGATGCTTTTGATGATGCCCAAGGCAACCTTGTGGTCACCAGTGGGCAGGGCTCATAGCAGATGAGATTTGGGCGCAGAGACAGAGCACTGCCTGGTATGACCAGGCTCAGACACCCAAAGCATCTGTTGTTCCTGCTCTGTGTGCCAGCTGCAGTATCTTGGGAACATGAGGATTCATCCCATACCAGCTGCCTGCCACCCTGTGGCATGGAGAGGATGGAAGCCATGGCATGGCCCTCAGTTATTTTCCTTTTTCACCCATATCAATTCCAGCAACTTTTCCAATTGCTTTCAGATAGGAGCATGCAGTCTGCAGAGAAGCACAGGCCAACAAATCCCACTGACATCCGGAGACTCCGCAGGGCTCAGCATTTCCAAGGATGGACCCCAGGCTCTGGAGCACATCCTGCTGCCCACCCTTTGCAGGTCTGAGAGCTGTCAGCCAACAGCTCTGATGTGTAAAAACAGCATCCCTCTGCCTCACCACATGAATGAAAACCTCCTGAAAAGGCACATTTTTAGCCTCCAAATAAAGGGAGTGGGATAAGAGGGACTGTCTTTTCCTGCCATCTGTTGTCTTGCTCTGAGGCTGACACCATCCCAGTGTCTCCTGGGAGCTGCTGCTGCGAGTGTCACAGCTCTGTGCTCTGAAGGGAAACCACACTTTCATCCCACCCTTGGTCCCACAAGGTGAGGCAGCACAACGCCAACTTTGGAGATTCCTCCTTGCTTTGGCTCCCGGGCACCAGCCTGGGCCCTTTTCCAGCCTCGTGCGTGGCTCTGGGCTCAGGAACAGGACTGGGCACGCTGTTTTCCTGTGCCACAGCCCAGGCTGCCCTGCAGAGGCAACCTTGTGGCAGAAGCCACTCACGTACAGGAGAGGAAGTGCTGGGAGCCTGGCCCGAAGTCCCGGTGGGCATCTTGGAGCTGCTTCAGGCGTTCGTTTATGGAGGCCTGGAGAGTTGAAAAATAATTCAATAATTCAGTCCAACAGGCAATTTGAGTTGAGGACCCATTCAGGAAGGCTTGTGGGTGGACTCAGACATGCCCCAGCTCACAGATGCTCTTCCTTCCTCTCCTATCTTGGTGTTTGTGGCCTCCTCCAGCCTGCTAAACCCTCTACACCTCCACCCACCGGCTGAGGCAGCACAGCCACGTCTCCAGCTCACCTGTATCCATACTGTCACAGACATCAAAGCAGCCACAGCTGGTTCTGACCTCCTCCACCAACACATCCCGATTCTCACTTTGTTCCTCCCACTACCTTTTCCTGACCAAGAACTCTGCAGATTTACCAGACGCTTTCCTCACACTGAACTGCTGCTCTTCTCTTCCAGGAACACCAGCTGTACCATCTTGCTGTGCCAAACCCTACTTTACCATCCTTGAGGCTCAGCAGTGACAGCCCTTCCCAGCATCCTCCTGCCCTGGGTATATTTGCAGTGCTTGCTCCTGACTCCTTCCCACCTGCAGCTGTTTCCAGCGGGTGTTGATCTGCTCCAGGGTGCGGGAACTCTCCATGCACAGGTGGACATCTGAGATGGCAAGTTGGTGTGCAAGATCATTGACCACTTTCACCCCGTCCTTCATGGGGGAGAGCTCCTCTTTGAACAGCTGGGGTCCAATGCCCAGGGACACAGGCACAGAGCAGGGGAAGAAGGAAAAGGAGCAGGTGAGTAGCCAGGACTCAGATCTTTTTCCTTTGCTACAAGCTAGGGTGGGCTAGTGGCTGCCAAGCCGCTGCTGACTAACCCTCCCACAGGGTACCTTAGCAGGGGAAAAAAAATACCCAACCAAACTAACCAGGCTGCAGATCACTCCTGATAAATGAAAAGGGGACAGTGACTCAACTGTGCTGAAGCACTGTGCCTGTCTTAGGTCAGTGCCATGACGAGGAGCTCAGCACGGCCAGTTGCTCAGGACACTGCTGGCCAAAACCCCCAGCACAAAGCAGGGGGATTGAGGCCTTGCCCTGAGATCCCAGCTAATGAGCCGCCTTGGACTGAGCAGTCCATGGGAGCAGCTCTGTCCTCCTGGGAAGCAGCATTTCATCACCTCCATGGCCATGGCTGGAGCCTTCTCAGAGCCAGGAATACCTTGGTGGACTGGATGTGCTCCGGCAAGGAGTCAATGAAGAGGTCCCCGATGGGTTCCCAGGTCTCCCGCACGCTTTCAGCCTGGTCCAGGGTGGTGCTGAGCTCTTCCATAGCCCCTTTGATCTCCAGCAGCTGCTCCAGGGTCCGTTCAATGTGGCGGTGCTGGTCCACACAGCGGGCCGTGAGCTTCTCCCACAGCTCGCTGGCCACGTTGGCCTGCTTCCACACAAAGCGGCTGATGTTCTGGATCCGGTGCCGGGGAGACACATCTGGGGAGGCAAGGGAGCAGGGGTGAGAGCCCAGCCCAGAGGAGAGTGGGGCAAGGGGTGGAGGGAGGACAGGGAAATGGGAGAGAAAAAAATCTAGGGAAAACTGGGGAAAGGGAAGGAAAACAAGTAATAATAGTATCCATCTCTGCACCTGCTCCTCTAGGTATCCAGCCTCTCTGTCCTCACAGGCAGAAGCTGTGCTGCCTTTTAAAAACCTGCCCCAGAGCACATCTGGTGCTGTCTTGTGAGGTGTCCCTATCATGGGCTGCACCAGGAGCCTCTGCCTTTCCCTGGGCCAGCGGCCCTGCTCCGTGCCAGTCTGACCTTTTGGCAAAGGACTGGGCACGGCGGTGTGAGGCAGAGCACGGATGTGCTGCTTTGTGCCACTGCAGCCACCTCCACCCCACCCTCCCCAGGCCAGCCCAGGAGGAGCTGTGAAACCAGAGAACAAAAAAAAAAAGGAGCTCCACAGACCTTTGCTTTCCAAAGCTGGTTCTTCTAATTCCTCAAATGGGTGCTGGGAAAGGAAAGCCTGTGCTGACTCCAGGACAGAGTAAATGTATGGTCCTCGAGACTTCACTTCTTCCATGAAAGCCTGGAGAGCAGAGCACAGAGATGAGAGAGCAGGCTGAGCCAGAAAGCTGTGCCCCAGCTGCCCCCTTGCCAAACGCTGCAGTGATTTATTCACCCCGAGGCCCAAACCTCGCTGGAGGCACAGAGAGAAGTCAGTGTTAAGAGAAATATTTTTGCAGTTTAGCAAAGGCATGACCACCTGCCAGAAGGTGGCTCCTGCAGAGGTTTGGCCTGCAGCTTTGCTGGAGCAGGGAGACAGAACAGCAAGCCCAGAATACTGTGCTGAGCCAGGGCTGCACAAGAGGAGTGCTTTATTTATGGTGCTTTCAGAGGCACTGCTTGGAGACGCTCTTCACTGTGCAGCCAGAGCCTGGCCACGCTAACAATCCTTCCAGCAGCTGCTCAGCAACAGGTCCAGCTGCTGCAGGAGCAAGGAGAGGAACAGTAGGATGCCCCAGAGCAGCACATCTGCCAGGGAAGCCTTCAGAGGCACGCTGGTCTAATATGTGCTCTCCTCCCTCCAACCACAGCTCCCACACCAGTGCTGTCTGCTGGATGCGCTGTTTGTGCACCTGGGAAGCTCCAGCAAGGATGAGGGATAGCAGCAGTAAACATTTTACTTTTGTTTTTGAGGTAAAAACAACTAAAGCCCAACAGCCGCTGGCAGTGAAAAGCAAGTGCTGTGAACGTGGGAGCAGGAAACTCTGATCTGTCTGGGTGTACCCCAGTTTCAGATCTGATAACGTGTTCCTGCAGCATCCTTCGTGTCCCAGCCACAGGACTGCCCCTGGCTCCAGGATCCCAAAAGCAGAGGCCAGTGAGAGGCAGGACACACAGGGCAGTGTTCACTACGAGGGGCAGGGTTCACTACCAGCTGCAGGTGACTCAAGGCTGCAGTGTGGGTTTATTGTCTAGAACCAGATGGGCTCTGCCTTTTCTCAGGGGCAGGGATGGAGGCACTCAAGGACTGGGGCAGCCCAGGCTGTGGCACGGGCGGTGACACGAGGCAGGGCCCCCCAGCACCCCGGCCAGCCCAGCAGTGAACGGGGAGGCGCGAGGGACGCACCGCGTGTGTCTCCTTCTCCTGCTGCACCAGGAGAACATCGCCCCGCAGGGGCAGCTGTGCCGACAGCTCCTCGTCCTTCTGCCCCAGCCAGTCGATGATCTCCTGGAGAGGCACCTGCAGCTTCCCACTGTGGTCAGAGAAGGCCTCCAGCCGAGCCCTGGCAGGAGAGCAAGGACAGTGAGACGACAGACAGACGGACAGCCAGGAGAGGAGCGGGTTCCCTGAGGAGGGGAAGCACAGCACTATGGCTGGGTGCTGACC
Organism: Regulus satrapa; assembly: GCA_013396955.1. NCBI lineage: Eukaryota > Metazoa > Chordata > Aves > Passeriformes > Regulidae > Regulus > Regulus satrapa. The sequence goes on along the minus strand of VWZN01019459.1, from coordinate 236,210 downwards.
CCCAGGACCTCCTCAGCACGGGCTGGGCATGACCCCCAGCCAGCAGAGAGGTCACACTGCCAGGTGGGGTGAGGCATGGAGGCACCGGGGACAAGAAACTGAAGCTATTGCTCAGCCTGGAGCCCAGAGTAGAGGACAGTCATTCTGTGTTTGCCTGTGGGTCAGAACTGCTCTGGTTAGCAAGGGGGGATTGGAATGGCATTTCCATGTCTGGGCAGTTTCCAGGAGCCTTGGATTAAGGCAGGAGACAATTAACACGCCCCAGTTAAGCTCTCTGTCACGCTGGCTGTGGAGCTGCATGTTCCCCTCACGCAGTGGAGAGGGCTCCCAGCGAAGGGACAGGCACAGAGGAGGTGGAGGCAAAGCCATGGGCAAAAAGAGACAACTGCAGAGGTGGCAGAGGATAGAGAGAGCAGCAGAAAGCAAGCAGGAGGGAAGGAGGGGAGGGAGGAGAGGACGGGATGGGTAGAAATGGAGGAGATGCTTTCCAGCAAAAGGAGATTCAAAAGTCTGTGGACCAGAGGGGAAGCTGAGCCAAGGTCACTGTGAATTCATGTGGCTCATCAAGCAAAAAAGTTCAAAAACCTCCTGACAATCACAAGCAGCAGGCGAGGCTGAAAGGCCAGGCCAGCCTGGGGCTTCCTCCAGGCAGGACTCTTACCGAAGGCTGTGGGATTTTTTTTTGATCTCGTTCCAGCAAAGATTCATCTCCAGAGGGGCCTGGGGCCTGGCAGCACTGCTTGGAGCCCGGGGGGTTACACACGAAGGTCCTGCACCATCCTGTGAGGCTTCAACCTGGGCAGAAACAGAACCATGCTTCATCCAGAGATTACTGCCTGGTGGTTTGGGAACTTGCTAGGGGACTCCCACCCCACTCTGCCCTAACCCTGACTGGCCTTTCAGCTCTCAAGGGGGCTGCCCTGTTCCTTAAGTGGTGTGCTAGCAGCTCCCAGGAAACTCCTGGCTGTCTCTGGAAGAAGGATGCAGTGCCAGCTCCAGCAGCACTAAGAGCAAAGGTTGAAGGGAGGGCTTACTGCACATCTCCTGTTCTCCTCAGTTATCCAGCAATGAGCTTATCTCAGTGAGAGCTCTTAAGCCAGAGCTGGTCCTTATGTGTCACAGTGCCTGCAGGGCTATTGGTGATTTTTCCCATGTTATCAGAGCTGCTGTGCTTCGAGAGGAGGCTGATCCTGCTCTTCCCAGGGACCAAGAGGATCTGCTAACATCCTTTTTGCCATCCCCAATAGTGGGACTTGCCACCTGCTCCTCTACAGAGGCTCCAGGATATTCCCTGCCTGCATGGCAGATCTGAGAAGCCACTTCTCCTCCACAGATGCTGCTTCTCCTCCACAGCTCTCCAGAATGAGCAGCCGTGGGAAGGGTGCTGCAAAAGGCCACGGAGAGAAGACAGCAAATCCTAACCCAGCCACACAAGGGAAGCACATCCAGCTGGAAAAATTGGGTTCTGATCCCCGAACAACAAATCCTTGTTGGAATCCTCTCCAGAGCCTTTAGCACCGTGTCGTGCCCCTGCTCACACTGCATTCTGCTGCATGTGCTGGCAACAGCGACACAAAGCCAGGAGCCACTGACACAGGGCTCAGTGAGTGAGAGGGGATTTTCTCTCCAAAAAACGCAGTTTGTTGAGCAAAACACATGGTTGCTTTCCCATAAGTGAGACATCAATGAGCTGTGTTGGAGAAATGGCAGCATTTCGATGGAATGCTGCTTTGATATTAGAGCTCGCTTGAGATAATTATCCCCAGGTGCTTAATCAACCATAATTAAATGTGTTAGAGCTTTCTAAACAGCATACAACAGGCCAGATAAGGGCAGCTGCCTCTGGGGGGAAAGCAGCAGCTCTTCCAAGGGGAATGTGTAGATTCTTGTCACTTGTGCTGTGCAAGGGCTCATGGAGATGTCTGGAGAAGAGATTCAGCCAAGCCAAGGAAAACAACAGGCAGGAGAAAACAACCAGACAAGGAATTTGGCTGCACAGCTAAAAATACCCCCTCCACACCAGTTCTCAGAGAAAAATCAAATGATCGCCAAGACTGGTGCTAAGTTTGATTCATCTAAAAACATCTAACAGGCTGTTCTCTGCCTCCCCATCCTGCCACTCCAGAAACACCCAGAAAACAGAGAAAACCATCACCCACAGAGTTCACACGATTCCTGGGGCCACGAATAATGATCCACTCAAGCTAAAACTGCTGCCTGCACATAGAGAAGTCCATGCTCTGCCTGTGCAGGTGCTCATGGCACTGAAGTTGGTCAGCGCCACGGCACTGCCAGGGAATGCTCCAGCCCCCCCCCTCTATCCCAGGGGGTACCAAAGGAAGGGATCAGCCCCAGCTGGGTACAACTGCAGCACAGCTCTGCAGACAACACTATCCTCCCCAGCCTTATTTAGTGAGTTCAAAGCCCGTCACTGCAACTCCCAAGCCCCGTAGATAATCACAGTGACCAAGCGGAGAGCAGGTGCTGAACATCTGCTTCCCTAGGACAAAACCCCTGCGAGCGAGCAGAGGCAGAAATAAGTGCTTTCCCTCTGAGCAGCCCCTCAGCATCCCTTCCCCAGAGCCCCAGCAGCAGCAGCCTGGACCCTCGCTCCCCCTCCACCCCGAGCAGGTTTATTTTGGGGCTCGGAACACTCACTGTGCAGGCTGTGGTGAGTGCATCTCCCTGCGCTCAGCCCCAGATGTGCCCAGGGCTCTGCTGGAGGAGCAGGCATCCCTGCGGGTGCCAGGGCAGCACCCGGAGCCGGGCACTGACCCCCCAGGAATGTGCAGGGGCCGGCACTGCCTCACAGCCAGCCTCAATCCCAGCTTTGTCCAGCGGCATTCCAGCAGCCTCCAACCTGCCTTAACCCCCTGGCTGCCCTCAGAGCACGGGGAGGGCAGAGATGTGCCCGCTGCAGGCATCCCCACGTGGGACATCAGGTGTGTCATCGCCCTGGGCACTGGGGAAGAGCCATCCCTGCAAGGGCAGGGCAGAGGGGACGCGTGGGGAGGACCAGCAGAGACCTTGGTTCGGGTGCTGGAGCACATACAGAGCAGACAGGGGAGTTTGCCAGGGAAGGGATTTATCCAGGAAATCATCCCATCAAGCCTCGGTGACCCAGAAGGTAAATAGGTTCTTGAGATCTAATCCCAAAAAAGTCAAAGATGCCCTTGTTGTCCCTCACGTGCCCCAGCACAGTGTTGGGTATCAGCAGATGTTCATGCCAGCCTGGACCAAGGGCAAATAGTTTCTTTTTGCCAAAAAGCTCTGGGCTGACTTCTTGTGTCCCCCACAGTCCTGACGCCCAGAATTTTTATCATGCTCTCTTCCACCTACAGGGAGGGAAAGAAAAGCTCCCAGTATCTCTCCCTCTCTTGCCCTCCTTCCCTGCCTGCACATTTGATGGGTGCTGTCCCTCCCCGTGGGACCAGCACAGCCAGCTCCTCTCCTCCAACAGATGGGAGAGCAGCTCCCAGGCCGGAGGGGGTTCAGTGAGGCCAGGACACAGCTAAGGATGGGCTGCCTGCAGCCTGCCAAGACCTTCCAGGACTAGCAAGGACAAGTGAGGGAAGCTCAGGTTTCCCAGGTGGCAACAGCAGCCCCTTCAAACAAGGCGAGCTGTCATTAACACTGCTCCTGCTCCCACTCCCCTCCTCCCTCCCAGCAAATCCCACAGGGCTCTGATCCCCTCACAGAGGCTTGGACTGCTCAGGAAGGCTTTTCCCTGCTCATCTCTTCCTATCCCTCTCCCTCCTCTCTTCATTTGCCAGGCTGTTTATCAACCACCCGTGCACTGGCCCAGCAGCAGCATTCTAGCAGCCACCCTGGGGCCAAGAAACCCTGACTCAGTCGCCCAGAGCCTGCCCCCCTGCCTCATTCTTGCATGCTGGAGCTCTCAAGAGACAGCTCTGCCTTCCTCCTGCAGATCCCAGCTCCCTGGGGCAGAATGGGTCCAGGCTGATGGTCAGCCACAGAAGGGAGAAACCTCAGGCTCAGCCCTTGCTTTTCATGCTTGAAACACAATGAAAAAGATAAAGGCAGAGCTGAGATCTCATTTGTGCTGGGAAGAACACTTCCCGTGCCCAAGGCAACCTTTGGCACTTGTCCATCAGTGTCCAGGCAAGTGAGAGGTACCCTGGGACCAACAGCTACAGGCAAAGAGGGATCCACAGCCTGGCAGAGCCCAGGCAGCATTTCCCCACACCAGAGGTGCCAAACCACCCCATGAGAGCTCAGTGCAGAGCGCAGGCAGCCCTGCAGACAGTTGCCAGCACATCTTTCTGTTCTTCACTCTGCTCTGCCATTCTCCATGGGGTCCCCAGAGACCTTCCTTCCCCCCGGTGAGGAGCCTGGCCTGGGGCTCAGAGACCCTGGGGGAAGGAAGAGGGAGACCAAGATCTGTCCCTCAAGATAACTTGATTAGTAAGAGGTCAGATTCCTTCTCTGCCTTACAGCCTCCACCAGGGGCTCTTCTTTGTGACCAAGAAGAGTAGAAAACCTACATTTTCACCAAAAGCCGACATTCTTCCAAGTTTCCAGAGGCAAAAAAAAAAAAAAAGCCCATCCAAATACATAAGAGCTTTTAACAGTAGCCTCTCATTCTTAATTGTGAAAGAGGCTTGAAATCCAGCTCTGCAGGTTATCTCTCTTCCCCTACTTTGGGAAACACTTTGCAGCCAGAGCGCCTGGGGCTGGAGCTGGCAGCCCTCCCCTTCCACCAGGAACAGAGGGCCTGGTCTGCCCCACAGGGATCTGCACCCTCTGGCAAAAAGCTGCCACGAGAAAGCCTCGCAGAGCCAGCTCTTACCTGAGAGGGCGGGCGGGCAGCGCTGGGGTGCTGCGGGTCCGGGCTGTGCCACTCAGGACATGGCGGGAGCACGTAGAGCCATTCCTGCATCACCAGGGGCTGCATCAGAGCCGATGGTCATGGGGACGGAGCACCTGAAAAGCACCCGTAGAGTCCCTGGGTCAGCACCTCCTCGCTGAGCTGAGCCCCTTCCCAGCTGCCTGGAGCGCTGCCTCCCTGGCAGCTGGAGATTAAAAGGAAGCATTTTTTTAATTGAATATATTTCTACTAGTGAGGCAATCTGCTTTCATCTAAACGTCCAACTCTTTCCCCCCCCCC
>VWZN01019459.1:199017-231012 GCA_013396955.1 Regulus satrapa | reverse complement strand
TGTTAGTTAGTCCCACAGATCATACTGCGCTTTTAGAAAGGGTTGGGCTCCCTGAACTGTACAAGATGCCCATGGTTTAAAGGAAGGGAGAGAGGATCTTGCTGTTATGACCACTGTTCTAGTTTTGGTTGAGATAACATTCACTTCCTTCCTAGCAGGTGGTACAGTATGGTTTTTAATCCAGAACAACTTATGTTTAGACAGAGCAGACATATCCCCATAACAGACAACATCTTCAAACATATTTTTTCCTTTTATATTCAGAAGGCAAATTGCCTAGAGCCCCAGCTTCATGTATCTCACACTGTGAGCTAGCTTTTTATGAGTTTTTGCTCATTATGAGCTATAAAATTCCCTTCATTATCCCCCTTTTTGAACTGCGTGACCTGTAAAACCAGTTAGCAGTGCCCCCTTGCCTGTTCTATAGGTCAGAAATGCGACCTCTGGTCACAATGCAGCTGGGTTTTGTTGTTTGGACTCTCAATTAGCTAAAATAAGGATTTATTTCATTGCCAGCACCATCTCAGCTTTACGGAAAGCCATGGCAAATAAAGCTCAGAGAAAACTTGGTGACTGCTTTCCTACTTTTAGAAGGTAAAATCCCCCTGCTCCAGCAGACAGAACTCATCTCTGCATGGAGATGAGGCTGCTTTCAGGGGAACGAGCGATGCTGATGGAAGAAGGTTGTTGGCTCCTTCACACCCAGCTCACTTGGACAGCTGGGGGGAATCTTGGCCCTGGCAGGGCAGGAGCAGGCAGCACGTCCTGCACTGACAGCAGCCACACTGGACAGACGGCTGAGGAGGAATCCCTGTGCACGCTGCCCATCTCTGACACTCACATCCCTCACTCCCCTGCCTGAGCTTTCGCTGCCTCTCTCTCCTCAATTACACACATTAAAAGATAATCCTGTTATGATTTTTTTTTTTTTAATCTCTTAGCGATTTTTACAGCCATAATTCTCTGCCTTTCCAGCAGAACAGCCTGTGCTGAGCTCTCCAGCAGGCTGACGATCCAAGGTCTCGTCCTCTCCCTGTCCTGCCCATTAGCAGCAATGAACACTGCAGGCTGTGTATCCCTGCTCCTTTCCCCCATGCAGGCAGGGGATTATGACAGGATTATGAGACCCATATTAATAATTATAAATTTCAGGGTCTTCAAAGCTCTCCATCCTTTTGGGGCAAATTCACACCCAGCTCCAAGGGTACAGAAAATTTCTGGCAGAAGGTAACACCACCTCCTTTTCCTCCAGTGCTTGTGCCATTTGGGCTCTGTTCCTCTAAATTACTCTGAATGACACTCAATCCAGCCAAGATACAATTGTCAGGGTGTGCAAAGTTATTTTTCCTCAAAGCCTCTAACAAAGGAATGCCACTGAGCTTTTCCCTAGGGCTGGGAAATCCTCAGTGAGGCTCTGTGATGCCTCACTGTAGTTGCCATGCAGAGGCCTGGTTTTATCTGTGGCACAGTGCAGTGGTGTGTGCTGGCCAGAGGAGCTCAGGCAGCCCTCCACCACCACTCCAAAGGGGCTCTCTGCTCTTAGTCCTCCCAGCACAGCCTCGGCCCCTTGCTCCTGCCACCAGCACTGCAGAACAGGAGCAACACTGGGGAGGCCACGAGCTCTGCCCTGGCTGCATTTTGCTGAGGGATGGATGGGGCAGGTGCAGTTCTGAGACAGGGGTGGGTAACCCTTGTCCTGCAGGTATCCATCTGTGGGACGTGGAGGGTTCCCACACTGCCTGCCAGCATTGTGGAAATAAGGACGTTGCTGCACCTCCTGAGCGCTGAGCTCCTTGAACTCCTCCAGGGAGGACAAAGCCCATCAGGACACAGATGGCACAAGGGACTAAAGCCTGTCCAAGGCAGCAGCCACAGAGCAAGCTGAGTGCCAAGCCAAGGGTGCTACCAGTCAAGTCCTGTGCAATACCTTGCTGCCACGGGCACCAGAGCAGGCCAGAGGGCAGAGGCTCAGCTGCTCTTTGCCACTCTGCAACAGCAAAGAGAAAGCCCAGAGGTAGAGAACCCAGATAATGTGGAACTGGCTGAGCTGCACAGCAGCCAGCACAAAGGAGGACATTCAGGGGAAGAGAGAGACAAGCAGACGGAGAGGCACGTCTGCAGGCAAGCCAACAGCTCCATATGACCCCTTGCCAAATTCCCTGCTATTACTGGAACCAGGCAAGGAGAAATGCTCTTGATCTGCTCTGCTTCTCTGCCGAGGCACACAAAACAGCTCCAGTTCTGGCACTCCTACTTTAGCGCTTCTGTGCAGCTCTGTGTCTGGGCACTGCAGCATGTGGAGTAGAGATTTTGTGGATGCTTCCTGGCTAAATTCCTATTGCCTGGTGCCTACACTTGTCAGAAGCCAACACTGTGATCCACTTTGCCTCTCCCACACCACCATTCACCTTCTGCACTCTGCTTTAGGTTGGTGCTGGAGACCCAGCACACGACGGCCAAGGGTCAACATCATACAAACCAAATTTAAGTGCAGACAACAAAAACTGTCATCCCCACAGCCTACTCCAAGCCTCTACTTGAAAAGGAGCTGAGAGCATCACAACATGGTCAGGCTGTTCAAATGGATATAATGTGAGTTGGGTCCCCTGGGCACATTTCTTTGCAAGCAGAACACACATCAAGGCTCAGGTGAGCAGAAGCAGGTGAGAATTTCCACAGGTGGACACAGCAAGGAGCAGCTGTAGAGTCACCGTAGAGCAGGCACTGCAGAGACACACAGTGGAGACAGCAAGGAGGAAAACCTCTTCCACTGGTGTCTCTCCCCTGATCTTTGTCCTCAGAAGCACCAGGTGCAACCTCATTGCCTGGTACTGGTTTGCATCCTCCCCCATGAAAAACACCCAACACCTGCCTCTGCTCTCAGTACACCCCAAGAAATGAAGCAGTGCATGTTCCAAGTGCTGTGTCACACCTCCCAAAGTTTGGTACCCGAGCCACTGTCGCAGCTGAGACCTTGATGATCCTCTAGATGAAAAACAAGAAAGAAGATCTGGATGTTACATTTCAACAGTTGAGTGCTTGGGCGTTAAAGTGCATTAAAACCAAAATAACTGGTTTTTTTCTCTTCCTGCATGAGCTGTACCTGTTACAAATTCAGCACTGGAGAGCCTGTCCCACTCCCTTCTTTCCAGGCAGCCTGACAAAGGCAGCTGGAGCAGCCTTTGCTCAAGCAGTTCTGCTCCAGCTCTGTCACACAACTCCCTGCTCCACTCGGGGATCTCTGTGCTCTCTCTGCCTTACAGAGCTGCTGCAGCTGCATCCCTGGCTGGCTGCAGAGGCTGTCCCAGCTCCCGCAGCACCTCCTCTCCATCCCAGCCCAAAGGAAGGTGACACCAGTGCACATGGGGTGCAGTATTCTCCAATTTGGCTGCACTTGTTTAAAATCCTCCTGGTACAAACCTATATCCAAACTCCCTCCAAACACCAAGGGAATTCACACTGCAGCTGACCCTCCTTGGCTAAAGGCACACCCCAGGATTAGAAACCTGTCACAGGAAGTGCAGTGTAATGTCAGATGTTGAATTTCCAGCTCTCTACCACATATAACAGCAGCAAACACAGCATATAGGTCAAGAGGTCTCTCAATCACACATTTGATGCTCTGAATTGCTAATATCCTCCTAAACATTCTTTCCTGAAACTTTCCACTTCAGATCTTAGCCTATAAGGGAAAAAAAAAATATGGGAACATCTAGAGGCAAGGCAGCTCAGCTCGGCCTTTATCCCATGAGGAGAGTGGAAATACAAACATGTTCCCTGCTGCTGGAAATGTTAATGACTTTGTTGTTGTTTAACTTACTGTACAGAGAAGCAATAACATTTTAGCTCAGCATGTTCAGCGTCCTTTAAGGGGAAAGGTGGGAGGCTTGTGGATATTTCAGAGTTCAGCTCCCGTGTAGATGCCAACAAAGGCAGCATTCCCAGGCTGACAGACAGCAGGACTCCCTCGACAGCTTAACAACACATCCTGTTTCAGCAAAAATTGTTTTCTGCACTTGTAAGTAAATAATTTAAGACTTAGATCGAGGGCCAGACGACCTACTTCCCAAGACCCCACTGGTCAAGGTTTGGTGAGAGAGAAACAACCTTTGTCCCACTGGGATCAACATAAAAGCAACACAGCTCCTTCTCAGAGCATGGGCCCTCAACCTCCATCTCTTTACCAAGCCAGAATAGATACCCAAACGCACTCCCACAAAAAATCATCTCAGCGTTCTCCTGGTTGTTATGTGCTCCCGTGTACCCTGAAAGGGGAATATCATCAACCTTCCAACGTGGGAGCATTTCCAAGCCCATCATAGGAGGGCTAAAATCCCAGAGGCCAAAGCTGCCTCGGGGCTTCACACAGCACTTCCACCAAAGAACCAGGTCCCCTTTATTAATTAAAATGAAGGGTGCTTCAATTAAGCGACCTGTCCATAAGATGTAACACGAAACCTTGGCTGTGTCTGGTAGCGAGCAAGCAGCACAGAGGATGTGTCCTTCACCGAGGGTGGCTGAAGTGGGGGACTCTCACAGCTAATGAGCTCCTTTCTTCAATGGCCACTTGGACTTGGAGCTCATCATCAAAATGTTAGTTTAATTCAATGGATAAACAGGTGCCACACATCTTAATAAGGAAGCAGCATCCTTGCCCCTGGCTCTCTCTCTCTCTCTTTCTCTCTCTCCATTTTCCCAAGCAACAGAATATACACACGCAATCTCAAACTGAAAAATGTCACCAGTTGGCTTTGCACTAGGAAACTGTGATGACGATGTCCCCACCTCACCAGGTGAGTGTGGGTGTATGCCCACAACATGGTCATGCAGTACTGACAAGCCCTCTCTGCTCAAAAATAACTTCTGGGAATTTTTTTTTTTTTTTTTTTTTTTTTTTAAGGAAGATTGGAAAACCTAAATTTCTTTTGCATGTTGTTTCCGACTCCCAGCTGGGTTTTAAGTTGCTCTCTCTAAAGCTCACTTTTCCTGGGAACTCTTCCCATCTCTTAGCAGATTAAAGCCCTGAAATAATGACTCAAGCAGGCGGAGGGCCCGGCTGTGAGCCCACAGCCCTGCTGTGCTGGACACAGAGAAGCTGCTGCCTGATCGACCTGACAGACAGAAGGAGCAGGAGAAGGGCAAGCAGCAACCTCCCAAAAGGGACAGCAGAAGGGGGAAATCACCTGCTTAATGACTGAAAGAAGGTTGCACCAAGCATAAAAATTGAACGCATCCCTTCAGAAACGTGGCTCCTGTAGCCCTGAAACCTGCCAATTTAAACCAGTAAAAACCTCCAGCCTTGTCTTGGCCCTTCTCCTCTAAGCACCTGAACTTTCCCTTCCCTGCTGTTCAAGTTTTGCTGCATTGTGACAAGCACATCACCCATTTGCCACGCTCATTTGTAACTCATCAACAGCAGTGGGAAGAGCACACCCACACTCAGGGTTGGTGGCCAAGGTGATGCTGCTGACTCCTGGCTCCCATTGCGCTTTGCTTCTCATTCTCACTGTGAAGCTGGCATCTGCTTCTCTAAACTGGATGCTCTGCCTTGCCCCCAAGGTTGTGTTTATTATAAACTCCCTGCCGAAGCACAAGGTTCTCTGGCCTTCCGAGGCCATGAATTTTATGACCAGGTTGCGTGCCCCATGGAGTCCCGTTTCCTTTCCTTACTTGAGATGTATCAGAGGGACCTTATGCAAAGAGAAACAGCAAAGGATAATGGGATGCTCGAGCTATTTTCCTCAATTCTGAAAAGATTGGTTTCGTCTTTGTACACCTATGAAAATGGGAGGTTTTTTGAAGACTGAATTCTTTCTGGTGAGTATGTCTTATTTCATTAGACTTATAATTCCCCTTTCATGCTTATATCTTAGACATCCAGGCTAAAATGGAAGCCTTGAATATATTTCTCAAAACATGATTATATTCAGAAATTCACCATGTCTCCAGAACTCAGGACGTTTGTTTCAACCCATTCATTTAATCCATTCCCTGTCTCACTTTGTTTAGTTTTGCAAAGAGCCACTCCAACCTGAGCAGCACCGTTCACAGTTACAGTTCTGGCCAGTTTTAGAGAACAGCATTGATCTGTCTCAGGTATTAGTCCAGAGACATGGTCCTCAGCTCCTTCAGCTCAGCTCCTTCAGCTGGCAGAGAGGACCTGAACACAGCATCCCATCACAACACCCACCCCACCGCTTCCCCTCCCAGGCACCCACGCTCCTGGACACTGCTGTGGAATGAGACTCCAGTCCAGCTCCTTCCCAGAGTGCCACCACGTCCTTGCTGTCTCCAGAACCCTGCCTGGACAACTCCCACAGCAGCAGAGAAAGGAGATTTCAGCACGGGGAGCTGCAGGGGAGGGCGTGAGATGGCATCAGAGCCCCACATGAGTGCCAGGAGAATGGAAACCCTCCTGGCACAGCTGAGCCTTGTGGCTGGGACCTCACACAGCTTCCTCAACAAGGGCGCTGTGGTCAGGCAGGAAAGGCCATTAATGAGAATAATCAAGCAAGAGCTCTCACAGGTCCAAGACAGAGAGGTGAGCAGCAGAGCAGGAGAGGTGTGAGAGACCTTGGATCAGGGCACAAGGAAAACAAACTGACAAAGAAATTGGCCAGACTTTTGCGTTTTCAGCGCTAAGACCCAAAATACAAACAAACGTTGGTTTCTGCCAGAGAAAGCATGGCATTTTAGGGTGTGGAAGTCATTGCTCCGCACCCTTGCCACTGCACACGGGCAATCTCAGCACTGAAACCCCACAAATGCAACGCTGGCACTTCCACCAGTGGACCTCCGGGGCTGTGATGCTGTGCTGGGGGGAAGGCTGAAGGAAACGGGCTGGTCTGGGGACCCGTAATAATCTGTGGCACTAAAGCTTGAGAAACCACATCCCAGGCTGTCCTGTCTGGTAGGGAGAGCGAGGCAGTTCCGAGCCCTGGGGAGCAGGAGAGGTCCCGGGCTTCCTGCAGGCGATCCTGCAGTGGCTCAGGGCCACCTGCATCCCAGGGAAGGTCAGCGGTGGCAATGTGAGCCCTTGAGAGGGGAGCAGGAGGAGGAACGGAGAGCGAAAGGAGCCGGGGAGAAGCTGGGGGAGGGGAGGGCGGACACACCAAGGAGCAAGGCTGGACCGTGCGAGGCGCTGAACGGACCTGGCACTCTGCGCTCGCTGATCCTTGCTGTTTGGGTCCGTGCCTTGCCCTGATCCTCGCAGGAAGATGCTAGAAGGCCACCATGCACCCTGCCCGGAGCAGCCCTTCAGCCCAGGCACAAACACCGCCAGGGTGAACAAGCCTTCAATGTGCAGAGCATCAAAGCCGGCGAAACCGGGATGCCGGAGCCTGCTGTTCGCCTCGGGAATCCGCATCCCTAACTGCTCCCTGGCCTCTCCCCTGTGGCAATGGTCTTGGCCACCTCTCTTGCTCTCACCCTGCCACCCTTCTTTTCTTCCCCGCAAGTTTCCTCACCCGCACACGCACGGACAGCGCTGCTGCGAAGGGACAGACACACACACGCACACAAACACACACGCACACCCCCAAAGAGCGCATTGCCCAGCTCCGACCACCCCGTCCGAATTGTCCCCTTTTCCGGCCCGGCCAGGATCGGAGTGGGGACACAGATTTCTGCCGTGGCCTACCTTGCGAGGCGGGCGGGTGCGGGGCGCGGGGGGCCGCGTGTGAATCAGCAGAGCAGCCCCTGTGGTGGCAGGGATGCATGCTGAGGCTCGGCACCGCCGCCGCTCCCCCGGCTGCTGGGTTGCTATGCGATCACATCACCGCCGGCAGCAGCTCCGGAGAGATCCCCCGGAGCCGGAGGGACAGCAAGGAGGAGCCCCTTCCCCTCCCCCGAGTGCCCGGCCCTGTGGAGAGCTCGGGCGGAGATCGATCCGGAGGAGGGCAGGGAGAAGAGTGGAGATGCAAAGACGGGCACGCACGGGAGGAGGAGACAAAATACACATGGAGAGGGGGGAAGAAAGGAGGAGGGGAGATGTACAAGCACAGAAAGCGCCGTGGTCTGACCTCTGGAGACCTGACACGGGCTGCTGGGCTCAGACGCGCTTCCCAGCCGGCATCTCCCGCCGCCTCTCGGGGCTGGCGTCTCTCATTTTAGGTTAGAGATGGCCACGCGTGTGCTGGAAAATGCCAGACACGTTCGCCTCCTCCCTTAAGCACGATTTGGGGATGTGACACGAGATTTTATAATTTAAGAATAGCCCGTTTTAAAGTTTAGGAGCAAAAATAGGATTAACGGTTAATTTTGGATGTGCTTCCTATTCTTTTTAGAAAAGAAAAATAAGTAAAGGAAGGAGGCAATTCTCCAGGCTGGGGGGATCTTTTAAATGTCAGGGCATCTGGTCTCAGCTCACAAGAAACAGGAGGATGTGAGTGCTAGCTTAGAGGAGGACACAGACACAAAGTTGGGATTTTGGTCCACAGATAATAGTTTACAGTTCTTCAGATCGTGCCACCCAAGGATTTCAAACTGCTCAACTCCCCAAGTGATGTTATTTTCATATATCACAAAAAGCAACAGAATTAAATTACTTGGTGGGAAAGAGGATTCCAATGTAATCCCAGCTCCATGTTTTAAGCACTAGACTGTGTCAGACTCTCCATGGGAAAATTAAAACCCGGGAAATACAATCTTCCCCATCCTTGTCAGAACAGTCTTTAATGAGTCTTAGCCCTTTTTTTCCCCAGAGTTGACAGATTAAAGATGTTATTTTTCTGCTTACACAGTCATGTTAACCAGAAAGATCAGTGCTGTTTGTAAACATTTTCCATTTCTATACATTTATTCCCCACCTCAGGTGTATCCCAAACTGCAGGTGCACTTGGCTCACTCACACCCAGCAAATGTAACAGCTTCACAATTCCACTACATTCCTGAAAAAAGCACTTCTGGCCAAGCCAGCAATGGAAACAACAACTGGCAAACTCTCTGCAGCATCACAAGGCTGTGATGACCCCGTTCCTGCGGGGTTAAGGACAGCGGGGAGGAAGGAGATGGGAGTGCCCAACGCACCCCAGGGCTGTGCCAGCAGGATGGGGAGCCCACGACCACCCTGCAGCCAGTCTGGGCACCTTACAGAGCAAAACTTTAACCCCACACCGTGGCGGATGCGAGCGGATCCAAAGCTTTTCTAGGACACCCATTTAAACACGGAGAAGGTTAAAACTCAAAACGTGGTTGATCATGTGTAAAACACGTTTGAGGGTCGTCAAGAAAGCAGCGAGCTCCTTGTGATGGTAGCAGCTAGAACCTGCAGCAGGTGGGTGGCTGACCCTAAGGAAGATCTCCCTTCATCCTAGATTGGGTGCACAAGAGTGGGGAGCAGAGCACAGTGAGGTACAGACAACTCACATAACTACACTGAAAGGAGATTTTTAAATAGCAGTCTCCTAATCTTTGGTTCCAAAAGGAGCAACACTGAATGCTTCGAGTACCAGCCCAAGAATTACTGATTCACTCCACACCTTCTGCTCTTAAAAGCTTCTGCTTCCACAACAGCTGTCCTGATGTAACAAAATCCCTCCTGGAAAGCTGTACTTAGACCACAAAAAAACCCAAAAAAACCCCAAAAAACAAAACAAAAACAAAAAAACCCACCCAGATATGGATCAGAAGACAAAAATGAACAGAGACTCTGCTGGGCTATTTTTGTGCACACACACACAAATAATAAATCTTGGGTTAAATAAGGAGAGCGAGGGGGAAAATAGCAGCAGAGTCTGGAGGGGCTGTCCAGGCAACTCCAAAGACACCATTCTCCAGAGAGACATGACCAAATCTGATGGCAGCATGTGTCTGTCACCACCAGCATCTGTAAGGGACATGACAACATGGATAAACATATCAAGCCAAGTTACACATGCACACAAGACAGACATCAGCACAGAGATAGGAACAGACAGCATGAACCACAAAAACAAGGTGCTTTGCAGTACCAGAATCCTAAATTATTGATTGTTTAAATGCAGTAGAGAGAAAAAAAAAATCTCTTGTGTCAGTTTAGTTTAAATTATGAAGCAAATCCAGAATCTCTGCTGGGAGAGTTGCTTCCAGGGCTGGGAACATCTTCCCAATTCCTCCAATACTTTCTGTTTTAAGGATATAATTAGGGCAAAGAGAGGAGGAATTCAGAACTCAAAGGGAATGAGGGAGACCAACTCAGATGTGTCATAATCGCAGTTTTCACATAACACTACAACTTTTTTAAGAGTATGGGAAGGTTTCTGAGATGAGAGGCTAAATTTGGTGTGCTTTGAGAAGAGAGTTCTGAAGAGAACTTAAGCCAAAAAAAATCTCCCAAGGAACTCCAAGAGCTGAGCTTCCAGAAGATACTGTGGTACTTACTTTATGTATTCCCCTAATGAAACATCTCAGACATTTTATGTTTTATGGAACAGCAATTGTTAGGAAAACTAACAGTGTCCACCCTCCCAACAGGAGAAGGTCAATATGTACAGTGCTAAATACAGTGTACAATCATACAATAGATAAAAATTGGGACAGGTTTTATAAGACTTGAACATAAAATTGACATCTATATAGAGACAGATACACACACTGGCAGCATTTTTAGTTTGAAAGTTTAAAAGCTAGAGATAAGGGCTGTGTTTGCTTTCAGCCTAAATTCTGTGTTACATTTTCCATACACAAAGCCATTATTAATCGATTGTAAGGAATATCCATAATACTAATTATTCTTGCATTACCAACCAAATAAAAACATTGCCTAAAATTCCATCATTCACTTTTTCAACATAAAACTTCAGGGTTCAATATAATTGAAGGCTATTACTTTTACATTTTTCTTCCCATAAGTTCCCACCAATTAACTTTGTCTTCTAAAATAGTCCTTGTCACAGGGAATTGGTTCCCAAAATGTGCAGTCGCTCTTCCCTCTTTTGGAGCATCACATCTCCTGAAAGAGAAAGTTAATCTCTCTGGTACAGAAGAGAAAGTTACCATCCTTTGGAAACTTTGGTACATTCCTTCCTTTTCAGAGTAAAGCTCAAATTTATCCGTTTATCCCAATTAAAGTTTTAGAGAACGAAGCTTTACCCAGGAACAGAATGCAGACTTCTCCTTGTTAAAAGGAGAATACAGGCAGACACCAAGAAGAGCCATACACCCACGGTCCTTGTGGATCCATCTGCTGAAGAAGAGTTCGGTGAGAGGCTTGTGAGCCAGGACAAGGTCCCTTATGGCTTGAAGAAATCCAGTTTCTCCCCCAGAGCCTACAAATCCCAGTTCTCCTGAAACACTGGGCTCCCTCACCTGGGTCTCCTCCTAATTAAAGCATCAGACAGGACTGGGTTCTCTCCCAGCTGCTCACATCCAAACAGCTGTAGCTCTGTTTTCATTCAGGACCACTGATCTCAGTGCTGTTCCTGCCTGCGAAGGGGAAGCCAGAGGAACAGGACTTGCCCAAAGGGCCAGAGCTGCCCATCAATTCCAGTGCATTAGACAGGCCAGCAGGCTTGGGAGCAGAGCACAAAGAGCCCCTCTTCAACAAGAAGGAGCAAAACTAGAATTAGGGCCCTAAGAAAATAATTTAGTTGACTAGATACTGTACCATGCTGGGGAAGGGCTTTTTTGTTTGTTTTGTTTAAATAGCTGATATCAAATAAATAACTGTAGCTCTTTTGCTAGCATCAGTAAGCACAAAAACCTTCCCAGAGCAGATTCTACCCTGCTGAAAGCATTTAGAAAAATAGCAGGGTACTTTCTAAACACATGGTACCTGGGGTGAGAGAGAAGAATGGGCAGAGAACTGGTACGAGCAGATAGCTGCCATGCACTCAGAAACACAATTAATCCCCCTTTCCATTTGTTTCCACCCGGGCCTTGAAACAATTCCCCCAAATGAGAAATAGAGGTTATAGGGGAGGAAGGGATTTTTTTCAGAGCAGCAAGTGCCAAAAGGAAGAGGGGTGGGTATCAAAAGAGCATAAAAGAATTTGGGGAAAGAGATGGAGAAAGTGAAAAGACAAAATGGTAGAAAAGAAAGCAAAAGCATGCAGGAGAGGAGGGTAAGGCAGACAAGGCAGATTTCAGGGGCTGTTTTGTTCTTCAAAAGCTGTCAACACGTTCACAACGTGCTTTCCATCCCCCTCCTTATTTATTGGGCCATGCACTCCAAGGAGCAGGAAAGCAATCACATAGGAGTTGCTGAAGATTCACTTGGACACAGAACAGAGGTGCCCTAAGAGAAAGGAAACTGCTTAGTGATCCATGCACAACAAACCATGATGGGGATGTTACAGGCCCAGAGAGTCGAGAGGGCTGGGAGGAAACTGCAAAGAGCAGCTTTGTGTGCAGAGATCACACTCACAGGCAGCAGACACCGAGCAGAGCGACTCAGACTGCACGGGGATACAGCTGCACATAAAAATGTATGTTCGCAGCAGAAGCTTATCCCTGAATTCTTCAAAGGAAGAACCCAAAGGATTTGGGCAGAGAGTAAAATTTTTCAAAGAATCCGTGGCAATTTGCAGCCTAAACCCAGTGCCTGAAGCTCAGGAGCTCAGCCACGTTACAGTGACTTAAATATCCCATGACTGAGGCTGTGCTGGAACAGCCCATCCTGTGTCACGTTTCTGGCAGGTACCACAGCTCGCCTGATGCATGTTCACTCATTAAACTGCAGAATGGGATCACACCTCAGCCTACAGACTTCTAAACACTGTCAAGGTTAAAATGGTATTTAGAGCCTGTGTAGGTACCTGCAGCTTTTTTCTTTTTTCTTTTTTCTCCTTAAGATCAACTATTTCAATTTCTACATTTGTGCAAAAGTGAGGCTGGAGATTCAAGCTTTTAAAAAAAATCAAACTTAGCCTCTGTTATGCAGACTTTTTACTCCTACGAGACAGGAAGCTGAGAGGCAGAGAGGCATCCTCACAAGGTACACACCTTGCAGAACGTTATTTATGTACTTCTACACCTCCCTTGCCAGCTATAATTACTTGGACAGGTCCGACAGTTCTCTCAGGAATCCTGTGCCCAAAACCACGTCACCAAATGCTAAGGACATAAAAGGCATTCTTGGTCAAAAGCAAAGTTTGGGGGCATCCAACCTTCATCAGACCATAACCGTAGCTTCCATTTTAACAAGCAGAGCCCTAATGAGGGAAACCCACTGGCACAACATAAATCATCTTTCCTGGAAGAAAATACTTGAAGACTTTGCTCTTTCAAGATATCCATCATCCAGAGTAAGCTTTTAAAGCAATGTCTGTTGTTTTTCTTCCAGACTAGATGCATCATCTGACTATGGAGCACATAAAGAGCTCCCTCACACTCTCTCTCAGGAGCCATGGAGCTACAAATCAGCCCAGTGTGTATTATTAATGACAAGTTATCAGATCTAGGACAACAGCCAGGCAGGAGTTGCACTGTGCTGTGATTCCGTGGAGAAAATGAACCCTTTGCCAGGTCAGATCCCAGAGTTTCCCTTGCTCCTGTCTCCAGTGTGCACAGATTTGTGATAAGCCATTTTGTCACAGGTGATTACCCTGCCCTAGAGGCCTTACAATTGAGCTTTGCCTAAAAGACAAAGATAACCAAGTGAGGAGACACTGGGTAGAGGCACAAAAATGTCAACATTGTATTAAAAAAAAATTTAATTTTATTTTGGTAGCAGTTAAACATTATTAGAAGAGCTCAGGAGCACCCATATTGGCAGTTGCTAGAGCTGCAGTACAAGCCTCACAGATTCAATTTTCTGAGTGGCTACAGCTGTAGCACCTTCTAAATCCTTGGGTCCTGATTTATTCATGGCATTAGGAATGCAAAATGCAAGCAGAGGGAAGTAGGCCAACAAAAGAATAGAAAGCAGGGATACAGAGCAACCAGTTTCTTCATTCCAGCTGAAAACAGGTTGAAATTATTAACTCGTTCAGAGCAACCTCTCTCTGAAAGGGCAGTAGACTTGGGTGCATAAAACAGCACAAATGAGTCTCCCACCACAAAATAAAAATTATGAACAGAACGAAGCAAGCGTGGCTTCAGAAGAATTCAGATTAACTCCTAGCCCAAGGCATTTGGATTTTCAGATTCATAATGCTCACTGTCTCTGACAGGGAAGGGTTAAATGGTATTAGTTGTGTGAACTGGGAACCAGATTAACATCTGGGGCAACTCAACACAGATCCATTAGAAATTAGTGGAGCTGTGGCTGCTTACCCCAGACAGGATCCTGGCCCAGTACTTTGAAATCCTATTTAATACCCGCTCAGAGATTTTTCCAAAGGGAGAGACCTCACTTTTTGAAATCAGCTAAAAAGCTATTAGCAATGCTACAGGAGACAGTTAAACTGGAATGGCCACTGCCATGACCTGTTTATATTACAAAACACCTAAATCAAAAGGGGAACCAGATTTTGTGACAAATTGTAGTCACAATTTGTGACTACAGTAGTTGTTTCTGCTACAATTTCATGGTGTCCACCTACCTTACAATGGGCAGAAACAGGCATGATAGGCAAATCACTCATTTGCCACTTACCAGGAAATTGAAGGATCTTGACCACGTCCATTTTAGTCCTCAGAGCAGCTCTGGTCAGCCAAGTATTTGAGCACACGCTTTTAACAGAAAATGCTCTGCAAAATTTGCTGTGGTGATTCAAATGCAAAGAGTAAGGCAGGGGAAAAAAAAGATAAGAAAATAGAAAAGGTAGAGTAGCACATTCCTCTCTAAAAGGGCCATTCTTCCACTCAAGTGCAATAGTACTCAGAGGAAAAAAGGAGAAGAAAAATGTCCAAATGTCAAAAAAGACAGGAGTTACCACAGCATAAAGGGGCTAAAAGTCATCTCTAATGCCCAATAATACCAAACAGATTTTTGCTGCATGGGAGGGATTTTAAACAGGCATCTTGTCCAATAACAACAAACAAAAATTTAAAAAACCAACCTGACATTAAAAACAAGTTATCTGTCCTGTTGCTGTAGTTCTGCACCTCTAAATGCCCAGCCTGTGAATTTGAATGTCAAAACTGTGCACAGTCTGCTTAAATACTTCCACAACATAGAGTATAATAAAGACCTGTGATGCTACCAATCTTCCACAACATGATTCTGTGTTTTCTCAACCAAACACCAACCCCAAAGGAAAACTGATCTCAGAGACCAAAACTGTGAAACGTTCAGTATATCCCAAAGGATTCTGCCATCAGCTCCTTGAAATACACTTACACACATCACACACACTCTTAAGAACCCGGGCATCTTTCACAAGTGCTCCTGTACAGAAGTCCAGTGGGGAAGTGGTGTCTGCATCTGAAGACACCTGCATGGTGTGAGGAGAAAAGCTAAGGATTAAAGTGTCCTGCAGTACACAGCCTTTTCCAGCATAAGTGGAAATAACATTTCCTACATCTTTTTTGAAGGTAGCTTCACAGAAAAATTACAAAACTTGTTACATATTAAGGGCACATCTTGAAACATACCCACTTGGAGGAATTTTTAATATGTGGGTTGAAAAAATATGTTGAAAAAATATAATCAGGGTTTTGAAGATCTATTTCTCTTGACAAAAATTAGCAAGCAGCACTTGCACTACTTGGGGTAACAGATGAATGAGAAGGGCAATACTTCAGACATATTAAACAGATGTACTTGAGCTGTGGTACTCAACCAGTCTGATTTTTGAGGGGATGAAGAAAACAGACATCTTGAGTGGCTCAAGAGTCGTTCTCACGACCGATTCCTTTACTGAATCATAGTACAGATTCACAATGCCAAATTCAGTATAATCTAACTCAACTCTCAAGTGGTTACAGCCTTGTTTCATAGCAGAAAAATAAAGTTCATTCAGATTTTGGCAACCTCCATTCTTGCTTCTCTCAACTTCTACTCAGGCTTAAAATTACAGAAGACACATTTTGTAAAAATTTTTTCAAAATGATACATTAGAAATATTGTACAGAACATAAATTACATATATGTATGCAGATAATATACAGCACCTACAGAGCAAAAAACACAAAAAGTAAAATTACATTTGCACTGATCAATAGAAAGAAAGCTGAGCTGGTGGCAACACTGTACAAGTTAGCAGAAAACCACTTCTGTAAGCCTCACAATGAAATTCTAGGAAAGTCAGGTTGGTCAGCCTGTTCAAGTTCATACAGGGTACAACAACAGGGGATTGGGAAACTCGCACTGCTCCAACCCAAGACAAACACAGCACCCCTGAAAAGATGAATAAGTTGTTTCTCATTATCTGCTGCTTAGGAAGGCAAGGCAGGTCAAGGGTCAACACCACCTATAAATGAAGCACCACTGCTCGCTCCAGGTTTGAGATGGAAAATATTTGTTTCTCAACCAAACAGGCACTCCAACAGAGAAACACCAGGGTTTAAAATGTGGATGTTGCATAACACAGAGCTCACCAGCTTCAGACCAGAAAAGTTTAGCAGGGACAAGAGGGGATTCACCATCAGTGAACCAAGGCAGTCTCAACATCTGTGTCTTCACTTTCATAAGAGATATCAGTACAAAAGTGAAGAGCAATCATTCTGTTCCTCTCTTTTGAGGATGGAAGAATTAGTGACACAGTCCTTTAGAGTCTGCTAGCCTGCTCTAGCTGACAGAAGAATTCCAGTGGGCCCCAGGGTCATACTTCCACATTCGCTGCTTTTCTGCGAGCGGCCTGGGAAACACGACTGATGCTGCTCTCAATGAAGCTCTTCAGCCCCTTCAAACCCTGGGCGTAGAGATATTCCAGGTACCACTCCCACTTCTTCCCCTGCAAACCAGAAAGAAGAGTCAGATGTGCAGAACAAAGCTTTACCTTTTCTTCAGCCAATTTGAAAGGTCTGCAAAGTTTGCCTTCCTGTGAGACATCATCCACAAATTGTGTGACATCTGTGGGTAAATACCCACAGTGGACAGGGGCACCTGCTGCTCCCAAATGCCCACAATTACACATCCTTCGACTGAATCATGATCTTTAATACTCAAAGTTTTTATAAATCCCACTCGTAGAAAAAGGAGTGCACTGGATCAACAGGGAACGAAATGAACATGGATATTAAAGCCTTCCATCACTAGTGGTGATTCCTCCAGATCAGGTTTGGTACACTGTGATACAGGAAAGGAAACCAACTGCCACTGTATTTGCTCAGTGGAGGATTCCTCCTGTTCAAGGCTGTGAGAAAGCTACAAATCTGTCTCAGACATGTAATACAAAGCAGAATTTGCATTATCAATGAACTTTAAGTGCATCAAGAATGAAATTTTTTTCTGGAGCTGCAGAGAACAATAAACAGCCCTGTCCTGACACTGCACTGACTCTGGAGGAAAAACAAAATCTCAGATCACGAGCCACAGATACATAATTTCTCAAGTGTTGGTGTCCTCTTGTTTGGCCATATTAAGAGCCTGGATCAAAGCCTACAGATGGAATTTTTCCCCTTCCAAAATTTTTCTAGAGCATTTGTGAGTTCAGTGAATATTATAACCTCATCCTCTTCAACACAACTGCTGAAAATTGCCTGATTTACTAAAACAAGAAATCTTACCTTAATTATTTTGAAGCTGAAGCTGGTATCCTCGGGCCACATCTTAAGGAAAGGGAACAAAACAATGTCAATTCAGATAAAAAGAGTGTCCAGGACTGCTGGTCTCTGCTAAGTCCTTTCCTAAATCAGGAATTGCAGGCAGGCAAAGAAATTTAGAGATTTTTAATCCTGCTTCAGAGGGGATTTCCAGCATCATTCCCAGTGCATAAGTGGCAAGGTAACATCTGGACCCCTCTTTCCCTGTGCTGCAGCATTACAGGAGAACAACAGGGAATATTCACAGGTCTCTTTACCATTGTCTCTCTGCAGTGTAAAAGTTTCCCTTTCAAAACATTAGAAATTCACAAAAATGAGAAAGAACAAGAGGAGAGAACTGACACTGAGATGAATGTTTGTGTCCCCCCAGTGCTGCAGAGCAGTGCCCTCTGGTGCTCAGCACTGCTGAGGAAAACCTGTTCCTGCAGCTCAACATTATTTCCTCCTGCCTTAAAACACAAGGCAGCCTAAGCAAAAATTTCTCCTGGTTGTAAAGTAGGAAGAGAATGCAAGAATTCCCCACCAGAAGGTGTTGGGGGTTTTTAAAGGAATTTTGAGGTTGGGTGTTTTTTGGTTTTGCGTCATGGTTTATGGTTTGTAGTTTGGGGAATTTTCTTAATGTTCAAAACCTACAAAGAAGAATTAGGAACCTTTGGCAGGGAAAGTTTAGATTGATATTAGGAAAAAGTTCTTCCCACTGAGGGTGACTGGGCACTGGATCAGGCTACCCAGGGAAGTCAAGCCAGACATAATGCAAGAAGTGTCTGAAAAACACTCCCAGGCATAGGGTGGGATTCTTGGGCTGCCCTCTGCAGAGGCAGGATTTGGTCTTTATGATTTTTGTAGGTCCTTCCACTGCAGGAACTGCATGATACTAGGAAGCCTCAGAACAAAAATTGTGTGGACAAAAGATATGAGATATTTACAATTTCTTTCCTTGGTCTAACAAAACCAAAACAGCATCCTTGAGCAAAGACAAAATCTGAGTTTAATCAGCAGTAAGACACAAACTAGCTTGATTCAGGACATCTGAGCACACAACAAAGGCAAATTTGTCAAGTGTTCCTAAGCAGAATTCTTTGCTTCGACTTCTCAGGTGCCCCTTGCTGCATTCCAGGAGTCACACCTATGCTTGCCTCAAGCCTGCCAGGGTTTCTCACAACAAACTGGCAGCCCCTGGACAGCCTACAAAACCTGCTGCTTTCCTGGAGCAGCACACACATCTTGGGCAGTAACAGCTCTGGCAAACTGCTCCCTCCACTCCTCAGCAGCTGCACTGAACACATGAGGGCACCCACAGTTCAGGAGAACTCCTGGCAAAACTTACACCAGACAGTGCAAGACAGCTCCATCTTACCTCTGTACTTGAAGCAGCTTGTATTTCTATTTTAATAAGCAAAAAAAACCCCAAAAAAGCTACCACAAGAGCCAGAAAGCTCTGCTAACACATTCTATCATGAACAGCTGTACATAATTTAACCATGTGTTTCTTGACTTTCTGGAGTTAAAATATTTAGATCAAATTGCCTATTTTGTGGGGCAAAAGACACCTTTGGCAAGCTGTTCCTCAAGTGTCATTTATTTAATTAATTAGCTATTTTAGTTCTAGCTCAAAATTGTCATAAGGGCTGTTATCCAAAACTGCTACATTCATACATTCAACTGCTCTCAAACCACACAGACTCTTCAAATTGTGCCATTAATCTGACAAACAGAAAGCCACAGCAACTTCTGAAAGCTTAGTTGCCTCTACCAGTCAGCCAGGACACAGAGATACTTCTCTAGAGAAACAAATCAAGACAGAACATCTGGTAGCATAGAAGATTCAAATCCTGGCCTACACCATTACCTGCTGCAGGAACTGAACGGAGTAACCCATCATGGCTGGATGATAGACAATGTTAAAGCTGTTTTTTAACTCTGTCACTGCAGTTTTACTCAGCAGTTCATCGTTCATAAAAAGACCTTGAGTATTTATATCCTTCTGGAATGCACTGGATGTCCACAGACAGCCCACCATAGCTATTATGTACTGGTTGTACTCTCGGTATGTCTGGTTACTGAACTTGAACTGCAGCACTTTCTGAGGGGGGGGAAAAAAGAAAAATCAGTTACATCCTCAAAGCAGCCCTGTGCCCACTCCAGTCCTTAAAAGATGGCCATTAGTACACCTCCCCTCCACTCCACCCCATTCCTTGCTCGACTCTGTTCTAGCACATTAGATGTGTCCACAATACCTTTTTACTCAGCTCGTTTTCTTTTGCGGCCACCAAGTTGGTTCGATACCTGAAGAAAAAAAAAAGAAAAAAAAAAGTTAGGGGCCTATATATTTTTATTACATGCCTGGGTTGAAAACAGCTGGAGGAATATATCAAGAATATTTATTTCTGCTATGAGAAAGATCATCAAGCTTTATGGGTGAAAGAGACATGAAAAAGAATTCAAAGGGACTTTATCACTTGGCAGAGTAGGGACATATCTAATAATATTAGTCTCTTAAATGATTCACACATGACCAGTTTGCCTGGGACAGTCACCTTCATAAATGCAACACACAAGAATGGACATGCAGCCTTAAAATCAGCAGAGAAATGCAGTGTGGTTTTAAGAAGGGAGACTTTCATTCACTAAGCAAAGAAACAGAAGCCACTGGAAGTAATGCAACTTGACAGTTGTTCTATATAATAAGCACTAACTCCTCTTATTTCCTAGAGACCTTCCTGTCATGTTAATTACCCTGCAGATTCCTTAGAGAAAAAGCCACATGGAAAGCCCTGCACCAGCTGTCAGCTATTGGCCACTCTTCTCCTCAGAGGCAGACATTGGAACTAACAAGGCCAAGGATTGCAGCCTTGATGGTGGATCCTGCAGAGCAATAAACACTGCTGTCTTTGGCCTTGCCAGCAGCATGAGGCAGTCCCAAACTCCTGGAGTTTGGAGGTGGAAGAAGTGCTTCCTGCTCGGCACATGACAGAATTTGTAAGGAGAAGCTCAAGTGCAGTAGCCAAAGTACAGGAGTGAGAAGTTGTAAAGTTACTACTGTTAATTCCAGCTGGCTGACTTTAGTTCCCTCAAAACAATAGAGCTTCTTCCTTCATATATCAAAAATATGAAAAATAATACCAGGAAAGAGGTCAGAATCCTGCTGTCTTGGATAACGGACTGAATAGGAACTGCAGCTATAAAATCCTTTATCATGAAAGCTGGAGACAAGCGGAATTTTTACCTTTGCCTTGCACGGTAAAAAGTAGACCCCAGGTTTTTACAACAAAGTCACTTCATTTCCAAGAAACAGAAAGAGAGGGCAAGGAGCCTCTTAGCCCACACTTGCTGTAGTACCTGTACATAATGTAGCAGAGCTGGTTCAAGTTGACAGAACTCATGCTGAGCAGTGCTGGGTAGAAAACCCCAGCAGGAGGCATTATCAGCAAAGGCAGGTTGTACTTGAGGTACATGTCAGACACCTGCAGGAACAAAGCACATCCAGGCTGATTATCACTTGCCAAAGTAATGATTATTACAAACTCCCAAGGATGTAAGAGCAACAGAGAGCACGACACTGAATTCCAGCCAGATCCACCCAGAAAGTTTTGTGCATTTTTAATGGACAATTCAGTTAGAAATAGATCCCGGAATTATCACTGGTTTTTTAGCTGTTCCCAACCTAAATTGTAGGAGCTGTTGCTTTGTTACAGCATGGCTGGAGTTCACAGTAAGCACAACTACAGAGAGGACATGAGGAAGCTGGAGAATACTTAAGGCTATTTGATGCTGTTCAGATTGCCTACAGCACAAACTAGAGAAAAACCTCACATTTTTAAGGAAACATTTAAGGAAAAAAAACCAAGATATGTTGTTTGAAACTGAACTGATCACTGTTCTTTAAGTCAGCATTAAAAAAGAAGGCTATGGCCTACTGTTAGTTCTCCTTCCTCAGTTCACCTCTGAATTATGAGCAACCACTTTCTAGCAGCATATTTAGCTCTGCCTGTGGATGCAACAACAACAGCTTTCACCTGTAGATCTATCAAGTATTTGGAATATTCAGGCATGTAATCACAAAGTTTTATAACCTAGAATGAGGAAGATGTCTTTATGCTCTAGCTTAAAAATGCAGACAGCCCTTAGGAGTACTTAAAAAGAAAGACAGAATGACTGGGATACACACAGTCCCATAGAAATCCAGAATGAAGTAGAGCAAGAACGTGGAATTGTTTTCCAAACACAGTGCAACGGTAGAGATCCATCCCACAAAGTGAATCAGCTCAGCCACCACGTTCAGCTGTCCAGAGAGGGTGGTGTTCCTACAGCAATGACATGGCACAACATTACAGACACTTCTTTACAAACAGCAACACGGAAAACAGTAAAACAAATTGAAGTTTTATGTTTTTATCCCATCAAACATTCGACAACAGACACTTGTTCTTCAATATAGCCAGTAACACATTGTTATCAGCACCACTATAAATACTCAGTGTTATGAGGATTTTGAATTCTGGACACTTCAATTTCCAGTGTCAACAGAAATACTTCTAAAGACAAAGAACAGGCCTGACGAGGTAGCTTACAATATGGCAGAATCATATCACAGCATTATTAACCCTCTGGTTGGTCTTTATGCTGGGAGTTATGGCTGGAATGTAGATCTAAATACACTGGTGAGCAGTGCACAGAACATGGCTTGCACTCTTTAAAGACAAACTTACAAAGCAGAGAACTCTGAATCCTGTTGAACCACACTGCGAATTAACCAGTTCTGCAACAGCTCTTTCAGGGTCTCAAGAACACTGCACTGCAATAGGCAAAAAGAAATCAGGTTGATGACAATTCACTCGAGCAAATAACTCTGAACAAAGGATGCCTTGAGAATTCTCAGGAGCAGTGACACAGTTGCATGGCCCCTAGAACTGAATGTAGGTGTTGCACATAGACTTTTCTGGAGAATGTGAATTTCAAGTAGTGAAAAAACAGCAATAAAACACTTTAAACGAGTAGTTAAAACTGCAATAAAACAGATGAACTGTTGTGTGCTATCAGCTCCTTTTATCTCCAGTGTACCAGCACTTAATTCTAGTCAAAAAAGGAATTTATCTTAAAGGCACCAATTCCCCAAAGAAATTAAACTGTAAGTATATATTTTATCCTGTTTGGGCACAGACTTCTCAAAGAGATGTTTCCTGTACAATCGCTCAGACTGCAACACCTAACACAAGTACAGATAGCTGTATCAACTAGAAGCAAACAGCTTAAATTACCTTAAAGTAAATAGGTGATGTGAAAAAGAGCTGTGCCAGGGGATCATAGAGATATGTCTTGATGTCTGAAGGAAATGAGAAAGCAGTACGGTATCAGTGCACAAGTTCTGTGCCCCGAGATATCCCCACGGTCCGAGCTCACCCAAGGGATGTGCAGCACATACCAGAGGAACTGCTGAGGGGGATCCAACTCACGAGTCTGAGGACTTCTGAGTGGCAGCAGAAGCCATCCCACAGAGGAAGGGTCTTATACAGGAACTCTTCACAGGCAGAAAATCCCTCCTGCAAAGCAGAAGAGAAGCGCTCAGAAATTCATCTGATTGCAGCTTGCCACGTTCACAGCACTCTGGAGAAAGAAGCTTTCACCTCCTTCCTGCCATACCTGCCAGGATATTCAAATTATCAATCTCAGATTGGTTTTCCTGCAGAAAACAAGGCCATTTCCAGAATATTGACTCGCCATAGGTAAAGGTATTTTTATCACTTGATGTCACTGTCTCAGAAATACTACAGGAAACAGGTAAGTGCCAGAAGTTCTTTAAGGGAAGACTTTGTGAAACCCTTGACTTCCACAAAACATTGCACTTACCTGCAAGAAACATTCTGCCTTGTAAACAGTTTCCAGGAAGCTCTTGAATTCTTCTTCATATGGACTATCAACGACACACCAGGCACATTCTGAACAGGAGAGAATACTGTACTTGAATATGAGCACAGCAAGAACAGGCACAGTGAGAAACCAAACTCGGTTCTCCTCCAGTAGCTGTTTTAACACTCTGTGGTTATCACTGTAAATCTGAATGAGCAAAGTACCATTACTGAAAAGGGAAAAGCCTCAGCCATCCTTTGGCTCCCTGCCTCACAAGGTAATAGTAAAGTTTCTACCTTCCTGGAGCATCTGGCCCATCCAATAGTAGAGCCTCAGGTAAATAGAGTCATCTTTCACACAATTCATGTAGTGAAGCAATAAGGGGTTTGTTAGCACTGAACCCATCCGGGAAGGAAACTGCAAAAAAAAGAAAAAAAAAAAGAAAAGAGAATTATTCATTATTTACCTCAATAAATGGTCAGAGAATCTCATGTCCAATCTTCTGACCAGCACCAAGACCATTGCCAGGACTCATCCACCATCCTCAGGGTTAGATGCTCTGTTAGAACTAGACAGCTCCCACACTACCCACATATGAACAGGGCATCGAGGAACATCCCTTTGATCACCCAAAACACTCACCAAGACCTTCCTGAAACTCACCTCCAGACGGTGGATATTTTGTAGGAGCTGAGGGAAGGTCTGCAGCTGTTCCACTGGAAAAGACTCGTTTGTACTGTACAAATAAACATGGTTCTTTTCCCCGTCCTCTTCTAAATGACGTGTGTTTGTACTGCTTGCAGGTATAACCAACTGGGCATTCCATTTCTGGAGAAAGGAAACACAAATGACTCAGCTTCCAAAGCCATTGGTTACACTCATCAACTGCATTCTCAGAAAGACATAGTTTTACAAAACAGGTATCCAGGCTTTCATTATAATCTATTGCTGCATTTCTCTGTAGTTACTCCTCCCTTTCCCATGCTGAAATAAAGCCAGACTGACATTATTTGGCAATATTCACAAGGAAAACCACTACTTGGCACCTTCTAGGGTGTGCCTTAGGCCCCAAACATACCCTTTTTCGTGACTGAGGTTGAGATGTGCCCAAAAACACTGCCTGGGACAGGGGAGAGGTTCCCTGGTTTCTTTGCCTTACTGCAGCGATTGCTGCTTTCCATGGGCCCTCTGGATTCCTGAAGTAAGTCTGGAAAAGAAATCAGACATCCATGCAAGAAGCCAAGCTAAGACAAAGCAAGAAAGATCAGTTTCTATTCCAATAAACATCACCACAGGCATGCAGAGACACTCAGCTCTTTTGGACAGATTTTCACAGCACTGAACTCTCATCATTCCTCAGTTTCATCACCTTTGGTCTACAATTCAACAGCTGGGCTTTTATTTCCTTTAGGAAAAGGGAAACAACATCCCCCTTTTCAGAAGGCATCTCCAACACTTCTGTCTTAGAATCTTAATTCATAGATTAAATCTCAAGTATACATTAAACCAAGGTATGCTCGTGCAGTTAATAGGAAACTTTCCTGGATTCAGCATCAGTGACACCCACATAACAGAACGATGCCAGGAGTAACCAAAGAATCAAATTAATGTAGATATTACTACAGAAAACTGGAAAAGCTAACACATTTTCTGCACAAAAAAACCCCAAAATTTCAATGCTAATCAATCTTTAAATTCTAACCAAGTGCCAAACCATCATGAAAGTATTGAATTGGCTTGGACCTAGTTAATCAAGCTTTTAGTACACAACACAGTGTGTTCATTAAGACAGTTGAGGAAATATTTGGGATCTGGTTGCTAGCAATTTACTGCCTTTCTGTGTATGCAAAAAAATGTAAATTCTCCAACAGATGACTCTCCAGCACAATGCAAAGTATAAATTTAGAGAACAATATAAATACCCAAGCAGATTAAAATAAAACTAATTTTATTTTATAGAAACTCAATTTGCCTGCATATAAATTAAATATCTGTTCTAAAAAAAAACCAAAAAAAAAAAAAAACCTCAAACTTTGAAGTCTATCCCACTGAAAGAAAACTTTGTTGCACAATTAAGATCTTACCAGCTGCTCTTTTCTCTAATAAATCTGGTTCTGGTGCATGTTTCTGCTTGGTCAAAGGGCTGAGCACAAACACAAGCCTCTCCAAAAGAGGAGTAATTTTTTGCTGTTCCTTGCAGCTCTGACAAATCAGTTTCCTACATTGTTACCTGCTTTCTTCTCTCTCCTATGACACAGATTTTTCAAGTGCACAGCTACTTACTGACTTCCACTGACGTTTGTACTTGAGAGTGGCAGCAATTAGAGCAAGGCCTTGACAAATTCGACAGTTTGTTTCCTCCAGAACTTAATAATGCGTGAAACAAGTCAAACCCAGCAGGAACACCAAAAGAAGGATTAAAGTAATCCTCATAAAATAAAGGTAGATGTCATTCCTTACCAAATCATCCCATTATGCTGAAGAGGAAACAAAATACAAGGCAAGGAATCCTCACCTAAACCTGATTTGACTCAGTGAAAAGAGCAAATAGAATTAATCCTCACCAGTAAATCTGCTATAGCTTTCATAGAAATATAATAGAAATCAAATACATATAAGTACTGTACTAATTGTAATGTAATATTTCCCACACAAATACTGTAGTAAATCCCAGTTTTGAATTGACTAAATCTAATTCCTTACCTTCATTTTCCCAGGAAGGGTTATGGTCACCTGTTCTGGGCAGTAAAGTTTGTAAAGTGACAGCAGAGCTTGCAGGTAAGGTTGCATTCCCTGTCAAATGAGAGAATGGGGGAAAAACATGTGAGGTATGTTTTTAATGTAGAAACAGAACGCTGTAATTCAGAAGAAAAAATAAACCAAACAGTGATCAGTAAAAGCTAAATATGTAAAGTTACACATCACCAACTAACCATAGATAAACAACTGAAAGTGACAGAAACTATGTCAGTGAAATAACTACAGGAAGAAGACTAAAGGCCTTTTTGCAGTCATAACTTATACAAAGGAATTTAACAATCAAAGTGATAAAAAATAGTCTTCTGTTGTCTAAAAAACATTTTGTTATAGCAATGGTTTTATTCTCTTAAAAGGGGAGCAAGGTCCTTTACAATCTTACATTTTTCAGTCACTTTTGGCACCACTTGAAAAAGGAAGATGAATAGAAAATTAAAGACATTAATCATATAAAGTACATTATTAACCACAGTTCCAACTCTACAAGAGCTGAAATAAACTCACCATTTTTGCCTGGAGTTCAAGCAGCCTCCTAATCCGAAAAGGCTTGACTGGAGATACAATCAAGAATTTAAAGGATTTCAAAAATACCGTATCAATCAGACATTTAAGCAAAACTTGTATAAGTAACACTTTTATTATAAAATCATGACAAAGCAAGCAGAACCAATAATTCTTATTTCTAGGGTAATTGAGAGGTTTCCAATTAAGCGTTACCCATAGTTTTGCCTGAACTTACCACTCATTCTTCCTTGCATGAAAAGCACAATATTGGCTAATCATTGCATCAGATACATTGGAAGAAAAAGCAATACCAGCAAAGAGAATCAGAAATAAAATGGTATTTCAGCTCACACAGGGGAGACTCACCATTTTCTCTCCTGGTCAGCAGGTAGAGCAGGTGGCAGATGTAGGGGCACTGCAAAGCAAAGGTAACCATGAGCTCTGCTGCTGCAGACACACAAAAAGCAGCACAAGAGACAGCTCCACACTTCAGCTTCATTTAAAACTTCATCTGCACTGTGAGCAGTCCTGACAGCAACCAAGCTATTTCATTCACTTGGATGATTTCTTTTGGAATGTGGTCTAGAAATGACAAGAGTCAGCAGTGAAAGTGCAATTACATTTTCTAAAGGAAAGGCACCTTTGAACCAATATACTTTTTTAGAGCTTTTAACTGCCGTTGAAGCTGCAAAGGGTCTTAAATTAGATTAAAACCAACGCTGGTGCACTTTCCAACTGACCCATCATGTCTGAAAAAGCTGTTTTAAACATAAGAACTTAAATCCAGTTTGACAGAAAGATTATAACTTAAGTTAATCTAAAACCATTAAAAACATTACAAGAAATATAGCTCAGAACTTTGGGAACTTGTTTTAACCATAAAATATCCTAAACTGAAAGAATATTAATAATTTCATATCTAACATGACTGCCAAGATCATCTTAGTATGTACTGAATCCAAACACTTCAAAATTTCTGGATTTTACAGTTCCCATATGGCAGAAATTGCCTGAATGCTTGTTCCCTTTCAAGCTACATTTCAAATTAATTAAGTAGAACAGCAATTAGTTTCTCCCCTTAAATAAACACTGCTCTAATTTTTTTTTTCCTTTTTTGCCCAAGGTATACAAGTCATTTTCTGCCCAGGAGCAGGAAACTTCACCTGCTGATGTCTGACAATCCCAGAGATCACTGTTACTCTGGGGAATTCAGGCAGAATAAATGGTCACACTCCCTGTGATACAGTACAGCAATTCTTGGGAACAGGTTTAAGCAGACCACAGCAATCTTACAGTACTTGCCTGTTTATGGATCTAAATTAATTAGTAATCTTATAATGCAGAGAAAATAAAAAAGGAAACCCAGCCATTAGAAAGTGGCCTTTAACCACCACCTACTCCAGACTAATTCCAGCATTAATATGCATACTACTAATGAACATTTAGGCTTATTTTGTCAGTCCCATATGTTCTTCAGCTCTACTTACCATCCTCTCATCTTGCAGGAAGAAGAAGAAGCAACCATAGAGGGCATGCAGCTGCTCCTTCTGATCAATGAAGTCAAACACTGTGATCAGCCACTTTACAAACAGCAGCTGCAGACAGGGGAAAAAAAAAAACAAAAAACAAAAAAACCATATTACATTAAGGGATGGGCAAAAGGCAGAGGAATCAGAGGCAGCTCCATAGAACACAATCAGTAAGGATTCACACCATCCTCAAGGATAACCAGAGAGCTACAGACCAAGGGTAATTCAGATGAAGAAAGTCTGCCAAGGGATTGACCAGGTGAACTGGCCCCATCACTGCTGTTGGCAACTGGGTTTTGGTTTCCATAACCTATTTGTGCATCAGTGGTGACTGGGAAAGAGAGAATCCATTAAACTGGGCTCTGCCTGGAGGAAAGGAGACTCAAGGGGCACCTTCTCACTTTTTCCAACTCCCTGAAATGAGGCTGAAGCGAGGCAGGGGCTGGACTCTTCTCTCAAGGTCAAGAAGAAACAACCAACAAGCTCCCTACCAGGGAGGCTGAAATGCATAATAGGAGAAATTTCATCACCTAAAGGGCTGGCAAGCACCACAACAGACAGCCCAGGGAAGTGGCTGAATCACCCTGTGCCTGCTGGGGACACGGCTGCCTTGGCAGCATTAGGTTAATGGTTGGATGCTGTGGTCTTCATATTTTCCAATCTAAATTATTCTATCACATAAACCCTTGGGGAGACCATATGAACATAAAAAAGACTCCTAATAAGTCATGTTGCCACGACCAAGGTGCACATAACCTAAGGGATACCTCACTGAAATTAAAGGTTGTTAAGTGTTCCACAGAACTGTTGCTGCAGACACCATTCTCCAGGAGTCCAAAGACACAAGACAAGCAGGAACCAAATCTCCACTGACACTTTTAATGTGTTTACTTTTAATGTGGGTTTTTTTGTCGTTTTTTTTCGCATCTCTGTCTTGGGAAATGACAATACCTTGTGTAAGACCTTGTACATTAAAACCTCAGGATTGTTGGTTCCTGAAAATAACATGTTCTTATGGTTCCTGTGCAGAAGCAATAACTACTGCAAACACTCACTCAGTTACCTGGATGTTGTCTGAGCAGTTGCTGACACAGAGCCAAGACATAGCTGTAACCACAGAATTTTCTGGTATCACTGAGGCAGGAATCAGGCTCTTCATTAAACGAGTGTTCACTGTATCAGCTGGAAAAAAAACCAACACAATTCCAAATAAGATGGTGCTCATGTACCAGGTTCTTCAATACTGTTTTGCAGCTTAGGTCAAAATTCCCTCCGGACAAAATTATTTAGAGCTTCCTTGCTCAAAGTAACGGTGTATAAGAATTAAGGACTTACCTATACCTCAAAATTCTGACAAATAATTGATAATGACAAACTCCAGCTTAACAAAAGAAAATGGAAACTACACCAAAGCCTGCCAGAACAATTCATTTTGTGCTACAGTGCCATAAGCACATTATCTCAGCAGGTTGGATCAGAGGGGAAAGGCACATTCACAGAAGATACACCAGCAGTATAGAAATACTGTACCAAATTTGCCACTGAGCACCACGTTGAGCAGGATCTCAAACCCTTCAGGGGGCAGCCCTTGTTTCAGGGCAGTGCTTTCCACAGCATCCAAGTGTTTCTGCAGAACACTCTTCTTCTGTGAAACACGGTCCTGAGCTAGGAAAAACAAATACGACAAGCACAGCATGAAACAACTTGGGGGCAGAAATTAACTTAAAGCTTCTCCAAACTGCCCCTGCACATATTCCTCTTTCTTGACGTAGTAAGAAAGCAGAAAAACTCTTCAAACCCTAAAGAAACGGGGGTTAAAGGAGGAAAACAGAAGTAAAAGTATTCTAAAATTATTAATATTTTAATAAGAATTACGCAGAGAGATTTCTTACAGGAGCATGTAGCGACAGGACAAGAAGAATGGCTTCAAACTGAAGGAGGTTCAGAAGGGCTATTGGGATAAAATTGTTCACTGTGAGGGTGGGGAGGCTCTGCCACAGGTTGCCCAGGGAAGCTGTGGCTGCCCCATCCCTGGAAGTGTTCAAGGCCAGGCTGGATGGGGCCCTGATCTACTGGAAGGTGTCCCTGCCCATGGCAGGGAGGCTTGGTGCTTCCAATCCAAACCATTCTATGCTAGTCCACTTTTTTTTACATAGCAGTAACACTAAACTTCTAAGACATTAAAGAAATAATAGACACCTCAGGCATCAAAGAAGGAAAACATACATAAATCAGGCTTTTTTAAAATTAAGAACGTAGTTATTATCTTCTCAATCCTAGATGGCCACCCAAAATTCTCTTACCTTTCTCCAAGTAGCTCAAAGCTTTCTCTAGAGAACTTTCCTGGCTATCATATTTCTGATCGTTATCAGATTGAGGATTCTGCAGACTTTGTTCAGAGTCAGTTTTCCCTCCTTTTTTCCACGCAGAGAGATCAGTTTGGCGTTTATGGCGAACGTGCAGAGGCTGCTTTGGGGTCCTGGAACTCTGCACTTGCTCCATCTTTTCAGACTCCCAGCTGAGACTGGAGAATTTTACTCATTTGTCATGTGAGAGCCATAACCCTTCATTAGGCAAGAAAGGAGATCAGCTGAGGAATGTCAGAGAGCTGGTTCCCTGCAAGGAAAATAAGCATTTCTTTTCTTGACAAGCAGATTTTAGAGGCATCCTGTGCAGTAAACAGAAATAGTTTAGAGCCAACTGCTCCCCAGAAGATCAGACAAAATCCTCAGAGAGGCACAGACAACAACTTATCAAAACTCTCATCTTGCTTTTAAAAAGAAAAAAAAAACCTCAAGTAAATATTAACACAAGCTCCTTTCTAGTCAAACATTAGCTGATACAATCTTACATAGCATTTTGATTTAAAAAAAAAATCAACATAACCAGAAAGTTAACAAAACACAACCAAATCTTATTCTGAGTTAATTTTGTACATTATTATTTTCCTTACTTGTACTGCACTTGCCATTACAAGCCAACAAGTCACGATTCTCTGCAAGGTTATGCATAGATGTTAGAGGATCATAACCACACTTTTCTTCCTACCTCACAAAAATTAAATTCTTCTGCAGCCTTCCTACTAAGCAGCTTGGACTGGAAAATCTATGACATTTTGGCTAACTTCCAAATGAGGCACAAGAGCTACCGACAGTGCTGAACTACACAGCTGTGGGTGAAATACAGCCACAAAAAATGGCATTTTCTCTTCAATATACTGGAGAGATCAACCTTTTACCCACAAGACAGGAAATTCTGCTACAATCTCCTGAACTCGTTAAGAGTGTGCACCCCTTTCCTGACACAATAAAACTTCCGATGACATTTTCAATGAAACTTTCAATGAAATTGAATGGCTTTCAATTCATACTCCGTCCCCACCTCCCACTCCCACAATCATCCCCATTTCCCTTCTGGTTTGTTTGTGCCTTTCCTTGCGCGGCAGAGCTCAGCGCCCACACTCGGCAGTACAACAACAGCTTCCCCTCGGCTTCCTCGTCACTTTCCCTACGAGTTTTCTTTCCTTTTGTCCTGCAGGAGCTGTGCCAGAAGGGCTGGGCGGAGAAGAGAGCGGCCGGCCGGGGCAGCTGCGGCTGACAGCGAGCAGCCCCTCGGTGGCGACACAGGGTGGCAGCGGCACTGCCCACCCCGCTCCTCCCCACACAGCCCCGCAGCCCTCGCCGCGCCTCCCTGAGGGCTCCCCGGAGGGAGCGAGGCCGGCACGGCCCGGCCCGGCACGGCACGGCACGGCACGGCCCTCAGAGCGGAACCGAGCCGAGCCGGGGGAAGG
>VWZN01019459.1:184133-198600 GCA_013396955.1 Regulus satrapa | reverse complement strand
AATGACGGCGGCGCTTCCGCCCTTCCCGCGCCGGGCGCCGGCTGCGCGGGCGCGGTCCGTGAGGGGCGGGATTGCCCCCCGTGAGGGGCGGGATTGCCCCCCGTGAGGGGAAGCGCTGCCTGCCCTCAAAGGTTACGGTTTTAAAATGCGAGGGGCGGAAAAAAGGCACGTATGAAGCGAGGCAGTAGCCCCGAGGCCGACCGGAATAAAATGAGGGGTGTGGAGATAAGATAAAAAAGCGCATTGAGGGAAGAAAGAGAAATAAAGAAATGCGGGGGAAAAAAAAAAGAAGAGTAAATTAACATCGAGGTCTTACAGAAGGAGCGGATCTGTTCTTGTCACTTCCAGCGAGCACAGATGGCTGGAAGCGTCCAAAAATAGCTGTTTAATGCTGAGGGGCAGTGGCAGAGGTCAGGCCGCTAAGATAGATACAGAGTCCTCGTTACTGGGCTCCAAGATGGGTTATCTCCCTCTAACAAAGAACACACAGCCGCTGCCGTGGGTCAGCTGTTTCTATCCCTGCAAATGGGGGAAAAGGGCATTTTTTAGTATCCACTGAACAGTCTGAAGCTTTTACAGTGATAGGCTTTGCTCTGTGGGATGCTTTGTTATCATCACATTATTGTTGTTCCCGAAGGTTTCCTGGGTGAAAGGGCTGCAGCGGTTCAGTTGTGTAGGAATGCACAGCATGGTGTGGGGTTGAGTTGGTGGTATTCTTATTGGGTTTCTCATTAAAACACAACGAATAACCCCACTCGGGGCGTGGTGGTTAAAGCGCCTGTTTGGGAAGTAAAGGGAATTCTTTATATATATTTTGGATGACTTTGAGCTAGTCTGTAAAGATGAGATTGTCTAAAAGAGGTGGCCCGCTGGCTCCTTTGCTCAGGATGCACATCTGATTAGAGAGATTTCATTCATCTGAAGCTCTGGGAGGAGGCGTTTTCAGCATATATATATATATATATTTATGTATAGGGCTGCTTCTGTTTTAGCAGCAAACTTCAGGATTAAACTCTCATCCATCCATCATCAATTTTTATAGAGATACAATGCTGACAGTTTACTGGCGTTATCTTTTCTCACTGCTGCATTAAACTGTACCAGAAATTTATTTGAGACTGTTTCGGTAAAATTCCCAAATGTCTCTTTTAAATATCTGTGTTTATTCATCTATAAGCAAGTAGAGTTCATCTGACTTCCACTCTGCATCACCTTGTCTCTCAAATTGCTTGGCATGATTCTGCCCGTTTTAGGTGGAGTGTTTGACCAGAGGGAAATGCTTTCAGACACGTCTCTCAAATAAGAAATTTGTTTCTGTAAAGACATTTTTCTCCAAATTTCAAAAAGTTTATTTTTGTGACTAATTAAAAAGAAAAAAAAAAAAAAAAAGGAAAAACTGAAAACAGACAAACATTAAGAAAACCAGACATATTTCAGAGGTAACACATGCTCCTTATGACACTCTAAGATTTCAGATACAACACAGGAATTCAGGCTCTGGTAAAAGGACTTAATCCCAGCTCACTGAGGCTGTACGTGGGATGAGCAGTGAGGTGCCTGCAGCTGTTCAGATCCTTATCTACCAGAAATAAACAACAATTCTATAAAGTCACAGTAGCTGTGGGGAGAGAAAAGAAAGGAACTTGCAGGGAACCGGGGAGCACAATGCTACTTGCCAACGTCAGAGATTTATTTTGGAGTTCTTTGGGCAGCTCCGCTCCCCATCCCCTCTCCAGGCACCCTTACTCTCTGCCAAGAAGGGTAAAGAGATGCCACTGCCTCATGTGAAGCAGGAAAAAAAACTACTGTTGTTGGGCCATCGTCCCAATTTTGGTGGCTCTGCACAGAAATCAAAGAAGATGCAAACAGAGCATCCCGTGTTTTCTCTGGATAACCATTCCACAGCAAGGACTGGGCACAGAGGCAGCAAAACCCACGGGATCCCTCTCTCCAACACAACAAACAGCACTTGGTTGATACCAGGGTTCCTTTTAGCCCTCAGCCGTGGAAAGGGAAATGCAGACGTGTGTGTGGGGCTGCACAGGGACCCCGCTCGTGTCCTGCCCGGCCGCTGTTCCGGGCAGCGGCAGCAGCGCTCCCAGGCCAGCTCTGCTGCTCTGCACTGGTGTCCCCGCTGCGGCGGTGCCAGGGTGGCCCGAGTGCCCAGCCCGCTCTGTGCCAGGCTCTCAGGCTGGCTTTGCAGCGCTGCTCCGGCCGGGTTGCTGGCTGCCTCCAAGCCCTCTCTGCGGAAGCTAGCTTGTGTTTATCTACATTACAGGGCAGCAGCTAAAGCAAGACTACAGTGTAGACGTACCTTGTATCTCTCAGACCCCAAGTGCAACTTTATTTATNAACAACAAAAAATTTTTTTAAAAAGAAAAAAAAAAAAAAAAAAAAAAAAAAAAAAAAAGGCAAGTAGGTAAATAAAAACCAAATTTTCTGGGTGATTTTGGAGAGAGCTGCCTCGAGGGTCCGTGCTTCCTCCCGTGCACTCAACTAGGATACCTTCATTTTGCCTTTCTCGGGAGCTGCTTCGTGGATGAGGGGCTGCTCATCCCCGTTCACCGACAGCATCCTCTTCTCGGGCGGCAGCTCCTCGGGCTGGCGAGCGATCAGCAGGCGGCAGGTGAGCAGGATGCCAAAGACCAGGGCGTGGGCGTAGCGCTTGAGGGGATCCCCCACGAGCTGGTGGAAGAAGAGCACAGCCAGCACGAGAAGGAGGAGCAGGAAATTGGCCACGTCCTTGGGGCGACCAGGCACCAGTGTCATGACAATGCCGCACGCCACTTCCAGGGCGCCGATGCTCTTGCGCAGCAGGATGGAGCTGACTCCCATCTTCTTGAGCATGGGCAGGGCCCGCACGTAGCTTTTGTAGGCTCGTTTCTGGAATCAAGCAGCCGAGGACATCACGTGAGAAAGTGAAGGCAAAGGTGACTTGCATTGAAACAGACGGATGGGCAACGTGAGCTAAAAATTATTTCAATCGTCGCAGGCCCCTCTGGCACAATATCCAATCTGTAAAGCTTCTGTTGTTTGGGGGTATATTAAACCATCATTCTGCAATTCCCCCTTTCTAAGCTGTTGTCTCCTCCCTGGAAAACATTTCTGCAACCTCTTATCCATCTTTGGAACTACAGCCAGGCCAGGTGTACCTTACCCCTGAAAGGTTCTGATTGCTGGAATTAGCAGTGCAGAACCATGCTGTTAAAACAAACAAACCACTTTCTGAGAGCACCTTGTGCTTGAAAATTGCCAATACACCCAACTCCTGCAAAGCCAAAGCACAGCAAGTAAATACAAGTCGCTTTTTACTCCAAAGCAACTTACAACATCCCAAAGCAACTTACAACATCCCAAAGGAGCTCACAGTAGTTATAGGCAGTGCAGGCTTAGGATGGGACTAAACATCCTAAAGCTGAGATTCACCAATCCTGTCCCATGCTTACAAACTTTTATGATCCTTTCTTTCCTCAGGTAAAAGCGAGCTGACATTTGACATTGTTTGCTTCCTGGTTAATGCTGGATTTAGAAGCAGTGAAAGGTGCAAGACTCAGCCTGCTTTCACAGCTGCCTCATTCTTTTGGGGAAAGAAACAACCTTTGTCCTTACACATATCCAGGTCCTTGCATTTGAACATTAGATGCTGGTGGCTTTACTGTTTAGTTGGGGGTTTTTCCTTTTTTTTTGTTTTGCAATCAAGTATTTCCTTTCATATATATATATATATGTATATGTATATTTATTTATTTAACAAGGCTTCTATATTCAGTGTGAGACACTAATATATATTCCACTTATACTTGAAGACATTATTTCCACTTATATCCCTGAAGACATTCTTGCCATTGTGTTCTCTGTTTTCTAATTAGCGTGAGGGAAATGGCAGCCAAATCTCAGGTACAGGATTATTCAGCTCTCACAGGCTCTGATCAGACTGTGGATTTCCTTCCATACAGTTTTGGAAACCTACATTACAAGCATACAGAACTTTCCCACGTCTCCATAGATTTTGAGGCTTCCTTCTGAGAGGATCTGATGCTTCACAGGTAGTTAAAAAATATCCAGCATTGTCATTTTTGCTACAAAATAGCTGAAGATCTCGTGACACATTTACTCCAAGTGTTTCCATTGTAAGGATGTATTTTAAACAATCAGTGACTAAAACCTCAGAGCAGAGTATTTTTAAACAGTTGTGAAAAATACAACATTTTAAAGAAATGCACTATAAGCATGTCCTAGAGTACTCTGATATTTTTGGTATTTTAATAGGCAAGCTAATGTGGTTTTTTGCTGAATGAAAAACTACAAATTTGGTGTTTTGGGTAGATCACAGAGGTTTTTTGTTTGCTGGGGGCCAAAAGCCATCCTTATGGATTAGCAAGGTCAGGTTTTTCCTAAGTGACCTGACAGACCAGCACGGTATGTAGCACAGCAAAGGCAGGAGAGCCTAATGAGCCGTGGATATGTAACAATATGGCCTGTGAAGAATAATGATGCTGTGTAATATCTGCTTTATAAAACCAGAGATCATTCCTACCTGGAGGCCTGACTCTTGATAAAGCAGAAGGGGACACAGATGCTAAATATTTTACATGGAAGCATTTTGCATTTTTTTTTTCAGTAGCAGAAGCTTAAGAGCTTTGTTTTCTAGGGGTTTTACCTCATGTGTCTCTTGCCCATGAGTTACTTCTTGGGAATTTCCATCTGTGAGATCCCTGTGCTACGCTGCAGACTAGGCACTGCAATTCAGATGTTATTTGAGAGCTAAGGAAAAGCAGCTGGGCAGGTGGAGCAAAGGGAGAGAACAGAATGTGCTGGAAACTTCCAGCACTATTTTTTTAGGGGCACAAAAACTATACTAATCTTTTCAACCACCACAATAAATAACTGGGGATGGGGGGAGGGGGAGGTGTGCTTGCAGGAGAATAAATAAACACAGATGAGGAAGCAAAATGTGGCAGCCAGTCCCCCACCTGCCTGCAGCTCGCAGCTGGCAATGCTCTGCAGCAGGGCTGGCCCTGAGCAGAGCAGCATAAACCAGTTCACCAGGTGAGAAATGCACACAGTGACTTCTCCGGCCTCTCCTCACCCCTTTCCTCTTAGGCAAGAGGGGAACAGGCTCATTTCCCAGGCCAAGGAGAATAATAAGAAGACTCTTAATAATACCTTCCTCCGCCAGCTAAGAATCTCAAAGCATTTCACAATCATTAATTAATCCCTGCAGAAGTCTGCTGAGGTAGGGACAGTCAGGATCATTATCCTTGCCTTAAAGCGTCGAATTTTGAGGATGAACATCTGCCAGAGCTGCCTTCTGCTTTTCCTACCCCCATCCAGGGAATAGGTTCCCCCTCGGGGATCAGCTGTCCCTGCCCGCTGCCTGTCTGGCATTTCTGCAGGCCTTGCTTTTAGTGTCCCCCCCTTCTGCAGGCTGTGCGTGCTGTGCCACCCCATCCATCCTCCCTGCCTCCCCTCCATCCTTATCCACCACAGCTTCCTCGGTGGACAGGCTCGGCTGGAGCCCAGGCTCGGGCTGCCAGGATATCCCGGGCGCTGCGTATTATTGGCTTCTCTCCATGTCTGTCAAGTAAGGAGCGGGATCCGCTTCTTCCCCGTCCGCTCGGGGCTCCAGGGCAGTCACACCCTGCGTCCCCCAGTGCTCCTGCTGCAAGGCGGGAGAGCCCCAGAGCAGCTCCCCCCGTGCTGCCCCACTCACCATCTCATTGTAGGCGTCCCTGCTGAGCCGAGGGGTCAGTTTGATGGTCCCCATAAAGACGAAGAAGAGCCCCAGTGCCACCGAGAGGGCCACGATGGTGATGGTCCTGGGAGATGCCATAGAGCCGCTGGGATCCGGTCCTAGCGAGGCCT
Organism: Regulus satrapa; assembly: GCA_013396955.1. Taxonomy (NCBI): domain Eukaryota; kingdom Metazoa; phylum Chordata; class Aves; order Passeriformes; family Regulidae; genus Regulus; species Regulus satrapa. Next base: position 192,735 of record VWZN01019459.1, on the reverse strand, counting down.
GGTGGCTCTGGCTGCCAGCCCGGGTGGGAGGGAGTCCGTCACCATTGAAGGCTGTAGGAATAAAGCTGCAGAGGCAGGAGGATGACAGCGGGAGGGGATTCAGCCTCCTCCACTCGGCAACCCCTGGGTCCTAAAGCCCTGCAGCCAGAGCCAGGCAGCTCCAGCACTGGAGCGCAAGAGGAACTCATCTCCTCGTTTCCTCGCGTGTTCCATAGATCACCCACAGAAAGCCAAAAGTGAGTCAATTCTAGGGATGTGGGATGGCAGCCAAAGGCAGAGCGCAGTTACTCATTAGAGGGAAAACAAGGACACGTTAGCAGAGGACACAGGAGAGTAAACTGCTGTGGAGGAGAAGTGGGCTGGGGTCTCCTGTACATAGAGAGCTTTCAGATATTCAGATGTTCATACATAACAAACAACATATTGCTTCGTTCATTTGCAACAAGAAAAATAAATGTTTGGTCCCTATGGCTCTCCTGGAATCTGATGCTCAAAAGGGAAGATGAGACCACTTGTGTCACCTGCCCCCACTGCAATAAAATCCTATCCTGTATGTTCAGCTCTCCAGAGGCTAGTGGAAAGGTTTTATGATCCTCTGACACCTTCTGATCTAAAGTCATTGTCCCCCCTGCAATTAATGCAAAAAGTTTCACTTTTGACCAAAACACAGCAGAAATCTATTCAGAGATACTGCAGTGAGAAACCAGGGCATAATTACACGAAACAGAACCACTGGAATACTGCATCCTTTGGTATAAAATGAAAGCAAGAGGCTGCAACACTGTGCACTACACGGGATAGTGCAAGAGTGACTCTTTCTATGCCTGGCAGGAAACTCATCATCAATCCCTTTATGGTGTAATAATCCTCAAGTCCTAAACACATGTATTTTGAGTCCCCGTGGCTTGAGAACTGGTTGTTGTTATTATTCAAAGCTCAGGATTGGAGTTAAAAGTCTGATAAATACAGGCAGCTCTCCCAGTTTCCTTGAGAGTTTATCAGCCTTGATTCAAATCATTCTAAGACTCAACAACACAAGGGAACCCTGCTCAGACTCCCCTTCTTACTGCAGCAGCTCCATCTCTGGAAGAGCTGGAGTTAGGAAGCATTTTGCATAGCAGAGAAAGGTAGCAACTCTGTGCCCACACATAGAAAACAGAAGAAAAATTTTAATTAGCTATCGCAGAACATCCTGAAGAGGAAAAATATTGCAGCTGACATTTTTACAGGGCACTTCATATTTAGGCATCAGCAATCATTAAGGGAGGCAGATGTGGGAAGAGAGAGGCTGAAATCTGTTTTCTTTATTTCGTTTTATAGAAAAATCTCACTGTCAAAGCTGGTGCCTCCTCCAGGCAGGGACCCCAACAAAAGAATCCCTGGGCTTTCATATTCTTCTATCCTAAATCTCCCACAACAGCTCTGACCAGTGGAAAATTAGAGTCTGGTGTCTTTGCATTGTTCATTGCTTTGTGCAGAGTCTGTGGGCGAGAAGCCACCCACACCGAGCCAGGGGAAGTCCTGTGTCCTTCGTTAGGCACAAGGTCAGCGCCCATTCACCGCTCCTTGCCCGGGGCTCCAGCGATTTCCCACTAGCCAGGGCACAATTTTCAGCTCCAACACCGAGCTACAGGCCCTGGGCATATTCCTTCCACACAGTGAGAGTCTTTTTCAGGCTGCTTTAACCAGCAGCCCCAGGTTTGCAGGGGAAGGAAGGACGATGAAATACTACAGAGAACCTTTTCACCCCAAAAATCCAAGTAGTTCTTTACAGAACAGTGTTGGTAGGCAACCCAAAATAAGAGAAAAACCAAAATTATTTCTTTGTATACAACTTTACAGAAAATAAGTTTAAATCCTAAGTACATTGGGTCTTCAGGACAGGAGAAGGTTGCTTCCCAAGCTCTCAGAGCTCATTCCCGCCTCTTTGTCATCGGGTGAACAGCAGCACCAGCTCACAATGAAGGGTGTGAGGAAACATGTCAAAAGGAATAGCCACCACGGGGGCAAATGGCTCTCCTGCCAGCTTCTTCCGTGGGTCAGGCGGGCAGCACAGCCTGTGGAAAGCAAAGAGCATCCTTTAGACAAGGAGCAGAAGCCTTGCCACCACTGGTATCACAATCCGAGGGGGATCCACAAAGCAGGTGTCCTGTGTAACATGTAACACTCCTCAGAGTCTGCAGCTGGCACTGGCTGAGGTGTGGAACCAGCCATACTGAATGCCCCACCAGCTCTGAAAACCTCAGGGACAAGATGAACAGTCAGCAGCCAAGTTTAAAGCTCCTTTTCTCCCAAGCCGTGCCAGCTGAAAGACAGTTTCAGTTCTGCACTGCCCTTATGGCTGCCTGCAGACAGATTTATCACCTGCGTCTACCCCAGCTAAAGGCTGACCAAATAAAGCGACATGATTAACCCCTAAGCAGGTGACAAACCCCCTTGGCTTCACTTTCTTGGTGAGGGACCAGCCTTCCTACAGTGATGGACTCCGTATCTGACACCCAGATGTGCTTTTTTTTTATTGTTTGTTTTTGTTCCAGAAGGATGCATTGTACCACGTTTGAATTATTTTCTATTCCTCACTGATGCCTTGTCTGGACTAAAGAGGGTCTGTGATTGAGATCAACAGAAAGGAGGAGAGTGCTCACTCAAGGAAGTTCCTCATGGCTTCACCCTCTGGCTTGCAGGAGATGTAGAGCAGCCTGCGGATGGCCCTGCAGCTCCGGATGGCTCGTACCACCCTGTAATCTGCAAAAAGAGACACCCTGCTTTCCCACACCACCCTCAGCTCCCCAGAAGGAACGACTGCACAGCATCACAGAATTGTCAGAAACACAGAGATGCACATTGTGCCACGTTCTCTCTCAGATGGAGCCTCTCAGGAGGCCACGGGCGTGACCCACACTGCTGACAGCTTACACAATTTGGCAGGCAGGGCAGAGCAATGGGAGAAGTCCCTCTGTTTCCCAAGGGGATGGAGGATGAGAGAATAAAAATGTTACTCGAGTAAGCAAAGGCATAGAAAACCTTCCACACACATTTATGAGAGTGCACCTGGGCACCAGGACCAGCGTGTGACTTCCAAGTACGTGCTCCAGGGGAGACCACTGAGACACTTTGAGGGCTGGGTTATTCATCCTGGGGAAGAGAAGGTAAGCAAGGATCCCATTTTCAGGGACCTCATGAGAGATTACAGATAACTGAGAATCTTCTCAGAGGAGCATGAGAAGAGGATGAGAGGCAATAGATGCATGGCAACAAGGGAAAATTCTGATTAAATATATTAGGGAAAACATTTTCAGGAGAGTGGATACACCCTTGAACACATTCAAACCTCAAGTAGGCTTTATAGCCCTATGCAACCTCATACAACTCTGAAGTTGGCCTTGCTATAGTTGAGAGAGTGCACCACAGACCTCCAGAGGTCCCTTCTCTCTTAAATAATTGTGTGAGCCTGTGAAAGATGGAGAAAAGATTAGAGCTAAAGAGAAAGCATAATGAAGGCACAGGAAACAGCAGACTTTATGGGATCTGAGCTGCTGTCAGCAACAAGAAACGAGAGACTAAGGAAGGAAAAGATTTGGAGCCAGTTTAACAGGTCTCACAGCATTTGTTCAAAACTCTCTGTTTACAAGATGAAAATAAATAGCATTTTCTCTCACGTAGGCCAGCCCGGGAAGGGTTCACCACAGCAACGAGCGGTCGGGCATCCTCCCACGATGCCAGGAGCTGTGGTAACACAGCCTCTGCCTTTCCACTGTGAAACTCACAGTTTGAGATCCCTGTGAAACAAAAAAAGCAACCCCATGAACCGAGTCTCACCAAGAGTTAGGTATAACACGAACCACCCTTTGCTGTGTGAAGGTAACTGGTTAGGCTCCCTCTGCTCACTTCAACTCTGATTTTTCAGCATTCAGAGTTTGAAACTTTTTGCCCCGGCGAGTTCAAACTCACCATTGAATGCTGCATTCCACTCAGCATCCTCTACAGCCTTCTCCACCACCTCGACACCAATAACCTTGGACACTCGGCGAGCCAGAGAGAGACCAATTGTGCCTGGAAGCACGGGAAACCAAAAACACTCCGTACACTCATGCTGAGGAAACTGGCCTCTACATAGCGAGGATCAGCTCTGGAATGCAAAGCCCTGGGAGCCCAGGAACCCACCTGTTCCACAGCAGATGTCAAGGAGGACGGTGTCCCCAGTAGCGTGGCAGAGCTCCCCGACTGCCTGGTACAGAACTTCTGCTCCAGCCGTGTTGACTTGGAAAAAGGCGTCCGGAGAGATGCGGAACTTCAGGCCGAGCAGCTCTTCGAAGATGTGCGGGGCTCCGTGGAGGAGCTGGTAGGGGGACTGCTCGTGGGAGCAGCGGGTCATGGTGCTGGCAGATCACACGAAAAACTGCTGTTAGAAGGCAGCAGAGGGAAGCTGGTTTCCATTCCCAGGGCGCTCATGGGCAGCAGAAGATGGTTTGACCCCCCCAGCAACTCATATTTCATGTGAGCCTTTCAACAAGATTAAAGCATTTGGATTCTTTGCAAGGGATCTGTGACTTGCACAGCCTACATTTCATTAAAAGGATAAAAATGATTTAGCAGAAGGCAGCATCCCTCAGGTCTATTCCCCAGTTTTGCTGCTAATGTGATTTACTTTCTTGGGGTAGTCACTGGGATTTTTTTCTTTAAGTTTCCCAGACTCACAATTCCCATGAGGTAGAGCCGTAGTGTGTTCAAATAAGTCTGGAAAAATAAAAGATAGGGCACATCTTTAAGAGGGATCGAGACATCTGTCATTCTCTTCCAGCACTCCCTGAACTGGTGGGATTTGAATTTGGTCAGAAAGGGGGTAGAAGGAGATGGCTTTGTTTCTACTCATTCCCCCTGCCGAGGCATTTACCTCTCCTGGAAATAAAGTGAAGTCAAGGCACAGACTGCTCCAGGCCCACATGTGAAGAACTCCTTCAGCAATGCTTTCTGAGTAGCCAGTGCCTCCTGTCAAGAGGGAGAAAGGAGAAGCCGTCCCTTTGGGAAGCTGATTAGACCCCTCTCCCCAGCAACACAGCCAGCAGGCTCAGCTCAGCCAGCTGTGCCTCCTGCCCTGTCCTCCACGGGCTCACCTGGCCCAGCTGCTGGGGGTGGAAGGTGATGATAGCCATGGTGTGGCCACAGCGGCTGCTACGGACCACGAGCTCGCGCCAGTGACCGCCTTCGTGGAAGAGGATGCAGGAGTCCAGGGGGGAGCCAGAGATTAACTCCTCATAGCACTGAGGGGAGGGGAAAGGGCACCTTTAGTACCATGGAGACAACTGCCCTGCTCTTATCCCCCCCAGACAGGCAGCAGCCCTTCCACCACTGTGGTCTGCTTCTTCTGTTTGATTTCAATACACTGGGTGACAGCTCCTTCCAGCCTCTTGAAAGACAACACATTTTAATAATTTCTATTTGCCATTCTTATGCACTTTAATAGATTGGCAGGAATTCATTGTCACTTGATTAATTTTATTACTCGGCACACTGTATGGGCTGCAATATTAACGTATGAGTTTTTAATAAAATGTTTGTCCACCAGCTAAAATCAGGCATAAAGATTTTCAGAACATGAAAATGGACTTGGAAACACAGCATAATTAAAATTACAGTGTTCTCCCAAGTGATTGCAGTCTCTCTATTCCACAGTGAAGGGAGAGACAGGACTTATTTATTTACCCGGGCTACTTGTTTGTGTTTTGAGGGCATGTTCTTCACATGGTCAGCTTTCACACAGACGATATTTCTTTCTGTAGAGAGAAGGACAGGCATTTAAATGCTCTGGTACAGGGCATGTAAGCATCTGCAGCATCTGACGTGACAAACTGTGGAGAGTCCTTTCCCCATTTCCACAGCCCATGCCAACAGTTTTCAAAGAGTTTCTTGTCCTGCACTGACCTCTGCCAGTTCCTACATACAACCCCACAGTTTTGGGGTTCCCATCTGGTCCTCGGTTCACAGAGAAAGTTGATTTGTTTCGGTAGCCATTAATGATGGGCTGAGGGAGAAAAGAAGGAGAAAAATAGCCTTGGATTAAAAGAAAAAGCAAAGGAGGAAAGCCAAACCCCAGCCTGGCTGTTCTGTTGCCAGCATGAGGTGGCAAAACACAGCAACAGAGCTTGTGCACAAGAACCCCAGTACTGCCTCTTGGTGACAAGAAGTGACTCTGTGTGACAGAATGTGACAGGCTTAACAGGGACGCCTTAGGCACAAAAAAAGGGTTCCCAAGCACTGGGCTTATTTCACTCTTGGGCAGTCACAAGCTGCAAAGGTAGCAAGGACTGACTCAGACACACACTCTGCAACCAAATGATGCCCCCCATGAGAATCCTGCTTTGTTAAGTGAGAGACTGTTCATGGCTCAGAGGGAAAAGCATTCCCATGGGACACCCACCGAAGGGACTACAGGCTGCAGGGGACAGCAAAGCCCACCAGGTTTTTGTGCATCTATGCCCAGCTCCTCCAGTCGAGATGCCAGTGTCTGCAAAACCTTCCTCTGGCTTTCATACTTGACCTGCAGAGGAACTCTAAGGCAGAAACACTCTCACAGGAGCACATGATGGTGGGCAGCTCTTCATCACCCACCTCTGGAGAGTCCAACAGGAAGAAAAACTGCAAGTGAAAATATAGCCCCAGGGGAACTCTGCCCTTTTCATAAGCACAGCTGCTTGGAGAAAAAGGAAGAAAGAAAAATCCTGTGTCTGTGGTCCCCAAATGCTGGCCTGGACCACTCTGTCTAAGCTGAAGGCCCAGTGAAGCAGAGCTGTCCCACAGAGGACACAGAGGATCACAGTGCAAATGCCCCTTGTGCTACAAGGAACCTCCCAGTTCTTCACAACAACAGGATGACAGCAGCAGTAATGGGGTCTGAACAGTGTGCAGATTAAGGTGCTACTGCTCGAGGGGATGGGAGGGACAGTTGGGGCAGCACAACAGAGAAACGTCTGTGTAAACACATCTTACCTGCAGCTGCTCTTGGTAGGGAAGTCTCCACAGCGGTGTCACTGCATTTGCTAACCTGGAAAGCACAAAGCAAGGCAGTGCTCAGAGCTACTCGACTCCTGATTCCCGTGGCATTGCATCCCTGTCAGCTACTCCATGGGCAGGACTGGCGTGGGCTCTGCACCAGGGCGGGCTGTGAACACCCAGACTCCCAGGGAACCACAGTGAAAGGCACAGTTTGTGTGTAGCCAGGAGGGAATTTCAAGCTGCCCATTCTCAGTGACCCGGCCACCCACACAGAAGTAGTTTAGAGATAAACCTCAGAACTTGCCACTACTCATATTCAAAGAAGATCAAGCTTTAGATATTCATAGCATATTCCAGCATATTCAAGCAGAGAAGATGGTTTGAAAGCTAGTTTAAAAAAAAAAAAAAAAAGAAAAAGAAAAAAAAAGACACATACACCATAAAAAAGGCCCCCCAAAAAGAGGTGAGGTTGATATGATTCAAGCACTCATAACCGACTTCCTGAGCCCACAGGGACCACCACCCTACAGCTGCAGCTACTGCTTATCTAGGATTTTTGGAGCTGCTTCCAAAGCACCCAGTGCCAACCACTCCGAGGTTCAGGACTGCAAATCAAGTGGACTATAACTTTTTGCTTGCCAATATAGCAGCTTATCTGCTCTTTTCCTCTCACAACTTTTCATTTCTCTTTTCTACCATTCCCTCCCCAGGCCAGACTCCAGGCAAACAAGCCAAGCCCTGGCTCTTGTATTCCTACTGGGTGGAAGTAAACCCTCTGTGAAAAACAGAGTTTGTGCTTCAAAATCTCCCCCAACCCACCACGTTCACAGCTTTATGTGCTCGCTGCTTTGATGAATGCTTGGATGTCACCGTTGAGTAAGGAACGGTAAAAGAACGGTGGCACAAAGATTGTCAGAAGGTAAAAAGTGACAGTTTATTAAGGTACACACACACGTTTATATAGTTTGTTTGGTGTTCTAGAAACGGATTGGCTAATAAAGAATATTTTAATCTTATTGGTGTAGAGATGACTAACACCTTTTGGTAAACAGCATAAACAGCACTGTGGCATTTGCACAAACACCAGGTGCTAAGTTTGTTTTAATTCTTCCTCCAGAGTTTCTCACGTTTTGCCCATGGCCAGCCTGGGAAAGCTTCTACTCTTTTTCTCTGCCCCCTGTTAGCGTCCACACTTGCTCATTTAGGAAAAGCCGTACCTCTCCTCCCAGGAAGGCTCTGGCAGGCTGCAGCTCACCCTGGCCTTTTTCTTCCTCCCTTCCCACGTTGCTGCTGTGGTTGTCAGCGCGCTGCGGGCGGGCAGGCTGAGCGGCGGTGGCCTCAGCCGGCAGCACAGCGCCATGGCGGGCTGCAGGGGCTGGGGAACCGGCCCGGGCCGGGCAGGGACAGACCCGGGCCGGGCAGGGACCGCCCCGCTCCGGGCAGGGACAGACCCGGGCAGGGACAGACGCGGGTAGGGACAGACCCGGGCAGGGACAGACGCGGGTAGGGACAGCCACCGGGCAGGGACAGCCCCGGCCGGGCAGGGACAGATCCGGGCCGGGCAGGGACAGCCCCCGGGCAGGGACAGCCCCGGCCGGGCAGGGACAGA
>VWZN01019459.1:139763-179959 GCA_013396955.1 Regulus satrapa | reverse complement strand
TCCCTCCCGCGCCAGGTGGAGCGGCGGGAGCGCGGCCCGCCGGCTTCCCCTCAGCGATCCCGCTCAACATTCCCCCCGCAGGAGATCCAGCACACCGAGGACTTCCTGATCAAGCCCGAGTCGCGGGTGGCCCAGCTGGACACGTCGCAGTGGCCCCTGCTGCTGAAGGTAGGGTGGCTCTGCCCGGCCTCGTGGCCCGTCCGCCTTCCCGCTCCTTTTGTCCTCCGCCCCTGCAGGTGTAACCCGCAGCGGGAGCGCCGCACGTGGTGCTCTGCCCGCAGGAATCCTCTCACAAAGCCTCTCTAGCCCTATCGTTTAACTTTTGTAACTTTTTTGGGGTTTTTTTTTCCGTGCCGTGGAAAGGTCCCGTCCATATTTCTTGAGTTTTTAATTTGGGTCCGGCCGTGGCACGTGGTGTGTGTGGACTTTTAGGTTGCTTCTGCTGAGTTTCTGGGGAATGTTCAATTTATCCTGCATTGTCAGTGCATATATTGTACTGTTTTGCCATCTCCTTCAGTCTAGGATTTCTATTTTTTTTTCTCGATTTTTGCAAAATATTACTGCGGTTTCAAGTTAGGTCATATTCATTTTAGAAATAGCTTTATCTCTTCCCTGTGCTAATCAGGCCTGGTGTATTTGGGGAGATTTATTGCAGCTCAGCAACACTGAAATCAAGGGAGCTTAAAAAGATTTGTAACTTTTGCTTGGATTTTGTAGAACTTTGACAAATTAAATGTGAGGACAACACATTACACGCCTCTTCCATCCGGTTCTAATCCCCTGAAGAGAGAGATTTCTGACTATGTTAGGTGAGTGCAAAACAGGCCAGAGTGGCTTATTTTTCTTTCACAGTTAAGATCTTCAGAATATTTTCTGTTTGGATTCCCCTTATACCTCTCTTCTTTACTCAGTGCCTTGCCATAATCAGTAGACGTTTAAGTACTGATCTCTCTCTGTAAAGGTATCTTTATTCTGGGGTTGTAGCAGGTCTGTGGATAAACATGCAAACCACCTAAGAAAAAGTCCTTTGTCCTGCTGGGCTTTGAAAGTGCTTGAAGTTTGTAGAATTTGGGGGGTTTATAAAGTGCAGAGTAGTGACAAAACAGGGGAGAATGCCTTGACCATGGATTGCATCACCTGTTGTGCATGGAGCAGGTCAGTGTGGGCTCGCTGAGAGCTGCTGGGAGGCTCATTGCTTATCTGGCTCTATACAAATACATTTCTTTGCAGCCAGGACTGCATTTCAGAGTTCCTGCACTGTTACTGCCCTGGCACTTAGCTCCCATTCATTCCCTGCCGTTTTGCACTCTAGGTCTGGCTTTATTAACCTCGACAAGCCCTCCAACCCATCCTCTCACGAGGTGGTGGCGTGGATCCGGCGCATCCTGCGGGTGGAGAAGACGGGGCACAGTGGCACCCTGGATCCCAAGGTGACCGGGTGCCTGATCGTGTGCATCGAGAGGGCCACACGCCTGGTCAAATCTCAGCAGAGCGCAGGTTGGTTGGGGCTCAGGGCCCTTCGTAGAGACTGGGGATGTGGGAAGTGCTTTTGGAGACAACGTGGAGATTTCTAGAACTTGTGAAGGTCAAGCTTAGTCTTCGGTGTCTTGACATTAAGGGTTCCATGTTACTCCAAGCCACTGAGGATACATCCGTGTTGTCTCAGGTGGTTTTTTTTCATTGTTTCTCTGGTATCGGGCTATTAGAAGACAGTGAAAACACCTCTGACGTGGTTTTATGTACCTCAGCTTCCATCAGTGCAGAGAAGAAATAAATGTAGCTCAGATTTATTTCCCTGGAAGAATAACCAACTCTGTAATAAACCAGGCCCATTTGCTAGAAGAGGTGATAGGATTTCAGGGTTCTGGGGACATGTGGCTGTGAAACAGGGTGGACCTTGAGGTCAACATCAAATGCAAGCGGCCGCTCCTGACTGCTCTTGTCATCCTTTCAGGCAAAGAGTATGTGGGAATTGTTCGGCTGCACAATGCCATTGAAAGTGAGGTTCAGCTGGCCAGGGTAAGTCTCACGTACTCTTAGCCAGGCTGGCAGCTGGCACGCAGAGTGCTGGGCACTGGTGGGACATGAGGGGCCAGCGATGGAGCTCGGGTGTGCTGTGTGTGAGGTGATGACACAGTTTATCCATTCTCTGAGTGCAGCAGAGCTGCCCTCCTGCAGCACCCCAGCTCCTGTTCTAGGGGCTGGGTGCCGTGCAGCCTCCAGACACCCTGCAGTGTCCCAGTGTCCTGCTGGGGGCTGCTGGGTGCGTGGCTGGCTGCCTGCAGGGGGGGAGCAGGGCTGGCAGGGCTGGAGCCCCTCTTTGGGGGCTCCATCCTCACTGGGACGAGGGCTGGTGTCTGATCACACGCTGCCACCTGATGGGAAAAAATCCTGTCTGTGCTCACTGGCATCCTGACCACATCACTGGCTTGGATTTGCTTCATTAAATGTGGCATCACCAAATCAGGATAAACCTTGTGGTTTCTCACTCTTGGAAGTGGACACAGGTTGTTGCAGACTCCAGGGTGCTCCTGCAGTAGGGCACAGGTGTAAACTCTTTGATTCTCCTTCCTCCCTCAGGCCATAGAAACCCTGACAGGTGCCTTGTTCCAGCGGCCACCCCTCATTGCTGCTGTCAAACGACAGCTGAGAGTCAGAACCATCTATGAGAGCAAGCTGGTGGAGTATGATCCTGAGAGAAGATTAGGTAAAACAGGCTTTCCTGCCTTCTTCCTATAAAACTGACTACTGATCACATTTCCTGTGAAGTGGACTGCTTTTGGCAGATGTCTTGAGACTTAAATCCTCCCATGATCCAGCAGTAACTGCTTCATGCATTGCTTTGATGAGCTGAGCAGCAAATCCCATCTCTTTTTGTACTGCTGCACCCTTCGCAGAAGAGCCAAATGATGTCAATTAGATGGCATTAGCTCTCGGGGCAAAGATGACCTTCATCTATCACCCTTTGCTGATGGCTCTGGGGAGGGCTGGGCATACAGCTTCTCTTGAAGGATGTGCTTTATTTTCTCCTTAAAAGCTCTCTCTGTCCTGTCATGCCTTTCAGGTATCTTCTGGGTGAGCTGTGAAGCGGGCACCTACATCCGAACCCTCTGTGTGCACCTGGGCTTGCTGCTGGGCGTGGGGGGCCAGATGCAGGAGCTGCGCAGGATCCGCTCGGGCATCCTGGGAGAGATGGTACAGTGCACCTCCAGCCACCGCCAGCCCGCTTGGAATTGTCGGAATTGCGAGAGTTCCTCGGGACTCTGGGTGTTTGACAGTGTTAGGAGGAGGTTTAGGCTCGGGGAGGGGTTTTGTGAATAGCCCCCAAACCGTGAGAGCAGCTCTTGCTGGAACCAAAGTGTTGAGTTCAGTTCAGGATGCTGCTCCTGTTCTGGTAATTAAACTTTGGGATAATGAGTGACTGGGAAGTGCAGTGTGGTGGCTGAAAGTTTGTTTTATGTCACCTGTGTTTCTCAGCCTACAGACCCCAGTGTCCCATGAGTTCAGGAGTGTGAAGTGACTGCTGGGAGTCAGCACAGCTCAGGAATGTGGTTTGTTGGAATGAGCCTGGGAGATGCAGTCTTGTGTGATCTTGGACACTCGTACAGTCTTTTCACTCTGGTCATAGACAGATCCTGCTGCTGGTCCAAACTCCAGAACTGATTTCCTTTTTTTTGCAAAGCAGCAGTATCAGAGTACAAGGGCTTCCCCACCCATCCGTGCTCTTAGCACAGCTGTAATCATCAGGTCGTTTCTGAATTCCAGGCGTTGGGTGCTCAGAGCTGCCTCAGAATTTATTCCATATCACAGATTAAAGAGCTGGGTAATTTTGATTTCTGCTCACTAACCTTTGTCTAGGAGCCCCAGGAATTTAAGATAGGTCATATTTAAAAGTCTCATGCAGGCAGACCTTAGACTGTAGATCCAAATGCTGTCTGAGATTAGGAAGGTCGAAGTCTGGTAGCTCAAGCCAGGTAGACCTCAAGTTGCTGATGGAGAGTGTTCTTTCCTCTTTTAAGTTGTGTTTTCATACTTGTGGTGGGTGTCTGGTTTTACTGTCTTTTTCCAACACCATTTGCTGTTGGACTTCAGCTATTCTCTTGGGTTTTGTCTTCGCAGGACAACATGGTGACCATGCACGACGTGCTGGACGCCCAGTGGCAGTATGACAACCACAAGGATGACAGCTACCTGCGCAGGGTCATCCTGCCCCTGGAGAAGCTGCTGACTTCACACAAGAGGCTCGTCATGAAAGACAGTGCAGTGAGTTCCTGAGGCAGTGCCAGGGGACAGACAGAGCCTGCAAAGTGTCCTCCTGACTTGTGCAGCTGATAGAATACACAGGGGAGCAGGAGCCCTGTGGTGTCCAGTGCTGTCCTGATGGTGACTTGTGCAGAATCTCACACGGGCTGCTGCCAGAGCAGCACTAAGAGGCAGGAGCCGTGAATTAAATGACAGAGGATCTGCCCTCCTCGCTGGAAGAGAATGCTAGGAGTTATGAGAGATCTGCCTCACCCGCTGTTTGCTTTGATAGATGTTCTGCTTTCTCCTTCCAAAGCTCCTAAGTTTTATGTTGTGGACAAAAATGAATAGTTACCATGGGATGATATTGTTGGAATGGTAATGGCAGTGGGAAGCTAAAAAATTAGAGACACTTTGTACTTTGATTCTCATAATAGTTTCTAAGCCTTCCATTTCCTTACATTTTCAGGTTAATGCCATTTGCTATGGAGCCAAGATCATGCTGCCTGGTGTTCTGCGGTACGAGGATGGGATTGAGCTTAATCAGGAGATTGTTGTCATCACCACGAAAGGAGAAGCCATCTGCCTAGGTATGAAGTGCCTCCTTCTCCTTGTGTCCAGCTAACTGCAGAAATAACAGATTGTGTGACAGTAAAGGCACCACAGATTTGTTCCCGTGTGCAGAAGGTTTAATTGGTGCTTCCTGATAGGGACTGTGGGCCCCAAGGCAGCTGGTTTGGGGCAGGATGTTAAGAAGCAGTGGCTGCTTCAGTCTTGGGCAAGGTGTGAGGGGTTCAGCAGCTGTGTGAGGCTCGGGTGTGCTGTGTGTGAGGTGATGACACAGTTTATCCATTCTCTGAGTGCAGCGGAGCTGCCCTCCTGCAGCACCCCAGCTCCTGTTCTAGGGGCTGGGGTGCTGTGCAGCCTCCAGACACCCTGCAGTGTCCCAGTGTCCTGCTGGGGGCTGCTGTGGTGCGTGGCTGGCTGCCTGCAGGGGGGGAGCAGGGCTGGCAGGGCTGGAGCCCCTCTTTGGGGGCTCCATCCTCACTGGGACGAGGGCTGGTGTCTGATCACACTCTGCCACCAGGCACATCACACCTGGTAGATCAGTGCAAAGGGACTCCAGCAACTGCCAGCTTGACTTGAAAGGGTGCCCAGTTCTAACCAGCGTCTTCAGAGAAGCCGAAGTGTGACAGTCAGTGAATCCTTGGGGTGACACTGGGGAGAGGTGTTGGTTGTCTTTGTGCTGACAGAGTCACAGTTCTGCTCCTCAAGAGTTACTGACCTCCATGCCCGTTTCTGCAGCCATTGCCTTGATGACCACAGCAGTCATTTCTACGTGTGACCATGGCATCGTGGCAAAGATCAAGAGAGTGATCATGGAGAGAGACACGTATCCCCGCAAATGGGGGCTGGGCCCCAAGGTGAGTGCTGCTGTCGAGCTGGGGTCACTCCCAGGGCAGTGGTGGGAGCCCAGCTCTCGGGATGTGGGGCTTTGGGACCCTTGGATCCCAGCAGAACAGTGCCTGTCTTCTTCAGGGTTGTGACAGCCTAGTGCTGGTGGGAGTGAGGCTTTCCCTCCCAAAGGAGCCTGGGGTCCACTGCTGGTGTTCAGGCACGAGCTCCTCTGATCTGTACAGCTCCAGCCCTCCTCTGGTAAACAGCCAAATGATGTGAATGGGATGGCATTAGCACTGTGCAAAGATGACATTCATCCATCACCCCATGCTGATGGCTCTGGAGAGGCTGGGCAGGAGCTTTTCCTTGGTGCAGCACTCCTTAAATGCACACGGTCTTGTGAGACACTAAACTGCCTGAAGGGCAGGAGCAATGGGGACACCCAATGTTGGGCTCCTCTCCCACCTCAAGTGTGTGGTAGCAGCTTGACTGCAGCCAGGCTGGCCTGATGCAGGTTGGACTCCAAACTCGCTGTGGCTCATCCCATTCCTGTGGTTCAGGTGAAAGCTTTGGGGCTGCTGGCACATCTGTCTCCCAGCAAAGGTGGGCTAACACAGGACAGGTCACTGAGCTGGAAAAACCCAAAGATTCCGACTCCATGATGTGCAGCTGTAATACTGTTGCTGTGACTCCCCCATCAAATTAACCATTATTTACTGATAAAGATGCCTCTTGTCTGTGATCTAGGTTTCTGTGCAGGGGATGTTTTGTTTCATTTGCTTTAAGATCTTTGGAACAGTGATAAATAGGTGATGCTGGAGTTGTTGGCTTGGCTTGCTTAGCTTGAGGAAGGATTTTCCCTACCTGGAGCTGCAGTTTTGACTTGTTGCCCTTCCCTTTCAGGCCAGTCAGAAGAAGATGATGATCCAGAGGGGTCTGCTGGACAAGCACGGAAAGCCCAATGAGAGCACACCAGAGTCCTGGAGGAAGGAATATGTAGATTACAGGTGGGTACTGGGTGTGTGGCTCCCACAGGGTTGTTCAGGGGGGAGCACTGTGCAGCAAGGACTGGGCTGGATGCTGCTGTTTGTGCATGGATCGTGTTAGGCTTGGCTCAAGTCTCTCTGCACCTGTGGGATGCAGCTGTAATTCTTGGAGTGCGTTGCTCTTGGGCAGCGTTGGAAGGAAAAGCCCCGAGCAGACAGTTATCCCTTTTTAGCCTGATGTGGTTTTAGAGGGAGTCAGTCTGCTAAATGAAACGGAGGAGGCCGTGCTGTTGCCCAGCCCAGCTGGCCCTGGTGCAGGCTGCAGGTCTCCCCCACACCAACCTCCCCACCCAGCTCCTGGGGTGGGTTACAGAGCCCCTGTGAGGGGACAGGGATTGGCACAGTCCAGAGCAGCAGGAGGCAACCGCTGCCCTGTGCAAACTTGGGATCTTTTCTTCCAGGGATATTTCCAGGAAAGAATCTGCTGCTGATCAACAAGCTGTTTCAGAGGTGGAAAGGGCTGCAAAAGTGAGTGTTGTCTATGCTCTCTGGCTCTTACTTTATGCCCCTGTTATTCCCATTATCTGCACATACCTTGGCACCTGTTTTTTGGTCCAGTTATGACTTTTAGTCCGGGGTCTTCCATGCCCTTTGTTAGGCACAAGGTCAGTGCCCATTCACAGTTCCTTGCGTGAGGGCTCCAGCAATTTCCCTCCACCCAGGGCACAATTTGCAGCTCAAACACCAAGCTACTGTCCCTGGGCATATTCTTCAACACAGCACAAGAAAACATATTCTATGGAGCCACAACAGAGATTTGTTGTGCCAGAGAACATTTTGGAGACTACAGAGAGCTGCAGAAATGCCCATGCAGGAGTTACACCTAAAACTCAGGGCTTTTGCATGCCCTTGAAAAGGTGCAGCAGTGTTTTAAGCTTATATTTGGGATAGAGGAAACGCTGAAAAGTACAGGGGTCAATTCTGGCAGAATCAAATCCTAGACAGTGTATGCTGGAGAGTCTGCAAGTCATCCTGGTGTTAAATGAAGTTGTATTGAATCAGGCAATCAGTTTTCCCCTCACCTGAGCTCTGTTAGAAGGGGCTGGAATATCTGACAGCGTGTTCGCCCAACAGAGAAAGCGAGACTCGGAGAGTGAAAATGAAGAAGCTGTGACCCCACCATCCCCTGCCACCCCACCACCAGAGGAGCTGAGCAAAAAGGAAAAGAAAAGGAAGAAGAAAGAGAAGAAGGCCAGAGAGGCAGCTGAGAGTGGGGGAGAACAAACAGAGAGGGTATGTAATTGGGTACTGCCATAGTGTGGTCCGAACATGGTAGAGATGGCTGTCCATCCTTAATTAATTACCTCCAGGATTAATGCATCAACAGCCTGCAGTGCATGTCCACAGAGTGCCAGGCCTTTCCATAGCAGAGAGATGTATTGGAGGTGCATTTGAAACTGAGCTGGTGGTGGGAGATAGTGCAGGTGGCCCAGGACAGCTGGTGGGTTCCTGCCAGGCCACCTCTGCCCCGCTGCCCTGTCATGGGTCCCCGTGGGAGGATGGTGCTGGAGTGTGCTGTGGGGAGCCCACACTGCTGCTGGGGTGGAGCCGTTCCTCCCAAAACGGGCAGTGGGGGATTCCTTTTTGATGGCTTCCTGACCTTTCACACCTCTCCACAGACCAGTGAGACCAGCACCAAGAAGAAGAAGAAGAAACACAAGGAAGTAGAAGAGAGCTCTGACTAAGCAGCTGGGTCTGTCCAAAGCAGGCAACCTCATCAGAAGGGAGGGAGGAGTTTTAGGCCTTGAGAAGAGGACTGGCTGCGTGGCAGAAGAGCCAGGAACATCCACGTTCTTTTCTGCTGGGTAGTGAGTGGGTATTTGCCCTGCTCAGGTGCCCCTCTTCATCCTGTTTTAAGGGTTGCCAGAGGAGCAGGGTGCCCACTGTCCCTGCGCTGATCTCTAAGATGAGCACCATGATGCCAACAGAAGCAGTATCTTCAGGGAAACTGTACCTTCCGGCTCTTCCTTGGTCTCTGTTTTCACTTTAAAAGGGTGGAATAATCATTCTCCCCCTGCTCCCTCCCACGTTACTGCCTCTTTCTTCCTTTTCTCCCAAGGTGGAAGCTGTTACCTGACAGTTAAAGAATGTGTTGCTGCCTGGAGGAGTGGCTTTGTCACAGCCCCTGTGAATATGTTTGCATGGGGACAGTCTTATCAGTTATTTCTGAAGGACTGTGTTTTGTTTTAACCTGGCCACACGCTTGGCTTCAGTTTAAATGAGAACAAACAGTCCACCCAGAATATTTTTCACTCTTTTTCTACCTGTATTATGAAAGGATTAGAAAATTTAATTCCTCCTTTTTGTTTCTAGCACAAGGACGTGTTGTTCATTGTGTGCTGATTCCCAAGCCCGGTTGCCTCCGTGACCTGGGCACTGTTGTATCCCTTTTGCTGGCTCTTTGCTCTTTACCTGTTTGTTGGGCTGCAAAGCTTTCGGTTGTCTTGCCTGGTTCTGATGCCCAGTGTGCTCTGAGGGCTGGAGGTGACTGACCAACATGTCCCTCGTGCTGCCAGGACTGGAATCCTCTGAGGAAAAGCTTGGTCAGAGGCAGCTCTGCCAAGGGCCATTGGGTGTGGGCTTGAACGGTTTCAGATAAATTTGTTGCTAACCTATCTGGAAACACTTGCTGGGGGCAGGTGGTCTCTCCTCTGTCACAGGGGTAATGCTGAGCCAGGATTTAGTTCCTTCTAAGGGGGAAGGACCAGGCTGTTTTGTTCTGAGTTTCATCCCTGCGGAGATTCTGTTAATTGTTGGTTTAACCTCGTGCATTGCTTTAGTCAACGATCTATGATCTATCCTCCCCTCCAGTGCTGGAGATGCAGGCAGTGGGGACAGCAGCTGGTGGGTGTTACAACCTGAGCAGGAAAAACAAAAAAAAAGGTCCGTTTTTAGTTACTCTTTTTTTACAAAAAAATAAATAAAACTTCTGGTTTGGATCAGGTGATTTTCTTGCTTCTCCTTAAAGATCAGTGGCATTCATGGGGCAGATTTTAGCACGGTGCTCAGCCTCTGCTCCTGTCCTGAAGAAGCTGCTGGGGCAGAGAAATGGTATTGCTGATGAGGACCATCACTAGAAGGGCCTTTTTCATTGCTTTGTCAGTGCCCAGCCTGAGAGGTAAAACACCAGCCACGGCAATGTTTCAGCACACATTTATTGCTGCTCATTGTTTCCCTGCAGTGGATCAGAACAAAGGTCCCTATTGCACATAGATTTTTATTTTTGGCATCCTTAAAAAAAAAAATTGCACAAGACTTCTTAGCCACCTTCCCCTTGCCCCTATAGCTGACTGAACACAAATGAGATTTTTCACCTACATGGTGGATGTGGTGATACTTCCCAGACATGGTGGTGTGGGGCTTGTGAGTCAGTACAAACCCCAGGGCGAGCATGGCTTTCATGTTTGCATACAGTGTGAGAGACACCCTAGACTGGAAAACATGCCTGGATGATCTTTGTCGACGCTTTTCTACTGCATGCAACAGACAGTGGTGGCTGGATGTAGTTTACCCATTGCAAAGTCCCTCTGGGGTTTGTTCTGTGGGACTGGCTCAGCTGCTGCCCAGTTTCTCTGGGCAGGCAGTAACAATCCAAGCTGCACGGTGAGAATTCCAATACAGTGAGTTTTTACACCTATGGCTGCACAGGGTGAATGAGAAAACTCCAACCTGGGAACATGGGCCGAGGCCTGCCTGGGGGTGCTCCGTGCCACATTCATTATCCTCCTCATTGGTGAGAGGACACCTGGGGGTGGAGGAGCTGTGCTGTGCTCTGGGACAAGCCTCCCACCATGTTGGCTTCCTTGAAGCCTCATGGACAGGAGGAAGGGTTTTGAGTTGTGTGCATTCCTGCCATGTCAGGAGACATCTGCCTGGAAGAGCCCCCGTTCTGCCACTTCCCTTGGGCCTGCTGCAGGGACAAGCAGCTGGGTGCTACAGCAGGACTGTGCTTTCCCCTGCCCGGGAGGGGCAGGGAGCTGTGCTCTGAGCTAACCTGGGCTCTGCTGTAGCCACTGCAGTGCCACAGGAGGTGGCTGGCCCCCAGGCAGGCTCTGTCCTGTGTTGTTCTCCCAGGAGAGGAGTTGTGGGCACCCTGTGAGTGTGTGTGAACCGAGACCATGTCCGTGGAGCAGCAGAGGAGGGGAGTTGTGCTGGGCTCTGTGGGGCAGGGGAAGCTGAGGCGGTGTTTCCCAGTGGCTGCAGGATGGTTGACGGGAAGCAGCTGCGCTCGGGTGCCCTCTCAGTAGACCCAGGAGACAGGCACCCACTGTGGAGAGCTGCAGGCCTGCTCGAAGGCTTCCTGCAGCAGCTGGAGGCTCTCTTCCACGCCGTTGTTGACCAGGGACAGGTCGAAGTAGTGTGCATACCGGCTCCGGATGCTCTCCGAGTCCTTGCGGAGCTGCTGCAGAGCCTCCGACTGCAGGGGACAGGACAGTGCTCAGGAGAGGATCTTCACAGCACACCCCACCCAGGAAACACCCTCCCAACAGCCAAAACAACTCCCCTGCTCGGGAAGTATCAGAGCACAGAGACTCCTGGGAGCTTGTCTGACTGCCCAGGTGCTGGGCTCGAGGCTGGGGCTTTTGGTGGGCAGCATCAGGTTACCTGCTAGAGTGAGGCCAGGCCTGCTGGCCTTCGTATTTACCTTTAAAATGCTCTGTGGCAGCTCCCAGGGAGAAGGTTCCCAAGCAGCAGGCTGCTCAGGGCTCTGGTGGGCACTGTCACCAGCTCCAAGCCTCAGGCTGGGTTGGAGGTGGGATCCCTGCAGAATGCTCCCTTCCCCACTGGCTTTTGACCAGAACAGCACCAGGTGGCAGAGCTTGATCAGCTTCCCTTCTGGTTTTGGTTGGATTTTTAGTGCTGTACTTCAACAGTAAAAGCAAAACTGCCCTGTGGCTGGGCTGCCCAGCTCGTAGGGACAGCCCAGGGTGCATCCCTGAGCAGCTCTGCCCCTGGCAATGAGGTCCAGACACCGCCATGTACTTCCCTAATGGAGCTTGAAACACCAGCAGCTGCTGTGCCTGGGGAGGAGGGACAGCTTGGGGTGCAGTGCTCGCCGAGCTCTGCTCTGTGCAGATATTAATAGACCTAAGTGGGTATTATTAGACTATATTAATTATCATATCTATTATATAATTATATCTGTTATCAATAGATGAAGTAGACCTAAAGATATATTAATAGACCCAAATCAGACCAGTCTTTATATCCTTCCCTTCTTTTTTGTTGGATCACCTGGGTATATATCTCAATACTGATACCTTTAGTGGTCACTAAAAAAATATTACAGATGGCACAGTCATATTTGTAATACCACACCCTCCCTCAGGGCACAGCAGGCTTCTGTCTTTAAGGTGTTCAGTTCAACACTGACAAACTTTAAATATAATTATTATCCTAGGGGCAAAAAAAACCAAACCAAAACAAAACAAAAAAAACCTGCTTAGCTACCTTCATCTTAGAAGAGTTACTGAAAATATTCATCTGTTCTTACAAAATTAATTGTGGATGAGGCCAGCAGCTGTTGGGGGTGGAGGAGGGAGGGAGGGCCAAGCAGCAGGTTTTGTTCATGTGAGCTCAGCGGGGTCACGTTAACTCTGCCGCATCCCTCTCCTCAGAGCGAGCCGAGCTGCAGGGTTATATTTAGTGCCTGGCAGCGGGGCTGGCCCTGCCCACTGCAGCAGGATGTGACTCTGCTCTGGACCGAGGCAGCAGCAGTGGGTGACAGAGTGGCCCTTTCTGTTCTGAGATCTGCCCCCTTCCCCCCCTCCCCAGCCTGCTGCAGTTAATGTGCCTCTAAATACCTGCACAGCACTTGCTCTGAAGGCTGCATAAAAATCCTCATCTAGCTGTAGCTTAAGCTTTACAAACACAAAGTTAATATGGCTGGAAGAGGTGGCCTTGTTGCCACTGAATCCAGGAGGAGCACAGCTCTGGGTTTTCTCAGCCTCTGGCTTCCCATCTCCCTGCCAAGCTGGAGTGTAGGGTAAGCTGGGCAGCATCCATGCATCCAGGGGGCTCCCTGGGAAGTGACAGCCTGTGGCTGCCAGCCTGATGCTTGGCACTGAACGAGTTAACTGCGCTATCAGTGCTGCTTTCATCCTCACGTTAAAGGGATCAGCATCCTAATGAGGCAAAGAATGAAAGGAGCAGTTGTTTGTGTGTGTATTTGCATAGCTGATGGCAGGATAAATGCTCCTGCCCCGACTGCTAAGCCCTGCTCCCCACTGTGATTGTACTGCTGGGATGAGGGTTGGGGAGTCTCCAGCTGCAGGAATTGGCAGCTCCTGTTCCTCAGATGTGGGCTGAGTTCTGGACCGCCAAAAGCCAAGCAGACAGGAATATGCTGATGGGGAGCCCTGGGTTGCTGCAGCAGGTGCTGCCATGGACCAAGAAGCCCAGAAGGGGGACAGCCTGCCACTCACCTCCTCTGCCTTGTCTGTCGGGGCGATGAACACTATGAACGGGGAGAGCTCGGCCGTGCGGACGATCTTGAGGGTCTGTGGAGAGAGGGGTGCAGGTACCAGAGTGTGGCTCCTCCCCAGGCTGGGAGCAAGCACAGCTTGATGTGATGCAGTGGGGGAGAAGGAGACACCCCTCTTCGGAGACCTGAGCTCACGGGGTGGACTCCTGGAAAAGGGTCCCTGCAACCCACTCCCACAGCAGCCTGGCCATGGTGTCACAGCCAGGCATCTGACAGGAAACACCCTCAGTCCTGGATACAGGGAAATGCCACCCCAGGGCTTGCTGGCTTTTTCCTTTGGGAAGAGAAGGCAGGGACAGTCACAGCTGTCACCCCACAGGTGATGCAATCTGTGGCAACCCCTGACCCCCCACCCCTTCCCCTGTTCCCCTACCTGGGGCTCGATGTCCAAAATAGCGACTTTGTCCTGCTGGTGGATCTTGTGCACCGTTTCAAACTTGGTGCCAAACATGTTTCCCTGGTAGCTTCCAAACTCCAAGAACTCATTGGCTGAGATGTCCCGGGTCATCTCCTCGGTGGAGACAAAGTAATAGTCCTTCCCATCCACCTCGTTCTTCTTCTGGGGGCGTGTGGTGTCTGGGGAGGGAGAGAGAGGGTGAATGCTGGCTCCCAGAAGGAGAAGGGAACAGAGCGGAGCAGGCAGCAAGACTAAGCTGTACTAATCCCCTGCTAAGTGCTTCCTGCTTTGGACAAGTAGGGACCTCGGCCAGCTGGGGGCAGGCACTGGATGAAAAGAGCGAGGTGGCAGCAGCCCTGCAGCCTCTGTGGGTAAAGGTGGGTCTGTGTGGGACAGCAGGCAGGGAAGCCCTGCACGTGGGGACCTCTGACTTCAGGGGCTTTGTGGTGCTGGGGGAACACTTCCCACCTGCTGTCAGAAGGTCCTGGATCAAAGAGGTGAGAGGAAATGCAGCCTGGGCTGGTACTTACATGGGGGTGGGTACATGAACTTGTCTGGGTTGTTGCTGAGCAGGGCATTCTTGATGTGGCTACGGCCCACTCCACTGGCCCCTGGGGAGAGAGAGAGATGGACACTAGAGCTGGGCTCAGAGCAGCCTGGTAAGAGATCCTGGGACCCCTCTACAGCTCTAGGTCTGACAAAAGTACAGAGCTCAGCCTGGATCCTGCCCAGGATGTGCATCCTGGATGGGTCTGTGGTGTCCTCCAGCCCTGGAAGGGGCTCTTTGAGCACTGGGGATGCTCCTCTCCAGGCCCAACTGGAGACAGGACTGCTGCATGCTGAGCAGCCAGCCTGGCTGGACTGGGTGGGCTGTCCATGCCCCTGGAGTCCACCACCAAGTGCTCAGTCCCCACTGTGTGGGAGTGTTTGCTTTGGTGCAACCGCAGAGCCGCTTTCAATAGAGATTTTCTATGAAGATACTCAAGAGTTGCAAATGCCTGAACTAACTCTTCCCCAGCATTGCAGCACAGACACCAGACTGTGCACAACGCTGCATAGAGAGGGGCAGCCTATGGGATGACTGCTGCAGGCTGAAGAAATGCTCCCTAGACCTTACTCAGTCTTGAAGAGCTGTGCTGCCCCAGCCCCAGGGCAGTCCTGGTTCCCCCCGGCTCCCAGCACACAGTCCCTGCGCTGCAGAGGATGCCTGGGACAAGACCTACCAATGAGCACCAGAGTCTTCCTCTTGAAGGCAGGCAGCCTCACCACCTCCTCATAGGAAACGACATCCAGCTGGTCAAAAACTGGGGTGGAGGAGAAACGAGACATGGAGGGGTCAGAACTGGCTTGGCCACACCAGCATGACCCATGGCTGTGTGTCAGACCAAAGCCAGGTCAAATGGACAGGACTGGGCTGGGAGTTCATCCATGTTTGGCTGCTTGGGAAAAGGAGCAGCACCAACAGCAAGCAGCATGTGAGGAGCAGAGTGGGTGCTGGGGAGCTGCCAAAGAACCCAGGGCTGCTTTTGCTCAGTAATTCTGCTTGGGACAGTAGGACTTAGGAGCTGGGGTGGAGGCAGCAGGCTGCTGCAGGGAGCTTGTTGCTGGGGGAGTTTTAAATATCTGGGTGATTTACAGCTTTGTTTGTGGCTGGTTGGAGCTGCAGGCTGGGTCAGGAGCCAGCAGTCCCCACCTTTGCCAGCTCTTTGCTCAGTTTAGCACGGGGTGCTTGGGTGGCTGGCTGAGGGGCAGCTCCCTGCCCCACCAGGGACAGGCCTTGGCAGCTGTGGGAGCAGTTCAGGCACTGCCACTGTGTTCAGCAGCCTGGTGGGATTTGAGACTGGGGAGCCTGAGCTCACAGGGCCAGGGATTGTCACCAGGGAAGAGCACAGGAGCTCAGCCCTGGCCTCGTGCTCTACATGGGGACACAGCTGTGGCCACATGAGGAACATGAAGACTGCAGAATAGACTCAAAAAAAGCTGACAGCTGTGGGGTATCCTGAGACTCCGCTGCTGACACAGCTGGGCTGTTTGGCTGACTCCCACGGAGGACAGACTCAGCCCTGCCCAGAAACGGGATGGCCCAGGCTGGGAACTGGGCCCACTGCCCTGCTCACACTTACTGGAGCTGTGCTTGGCCAGGTATTTGTCTTTGCACTTCTTCTTCTTCCCAAAGGGGCTGCAGCTCGGGGATTCACTCTGGCTGGGCTGGGTGACGCTCGCCACACGCCTGCCAAGAGAGGAGGACACCGCTGTGACCCAGCTGTCACCCCAAGCCCTGGGACAGCAGCAGAATTGTCCCTCAGGCATGCAAGAGGAACAGGTTGGCTGCTGGGACAGGCAAAGGCTCACCCTGCAGCACACGAAAGGGACATTTTCCTCCTTGTCCCAGCAGTGACACTGGTGTTACCCAACACAAACTCATGGTCACTGTTCCCGCCTCCACTCCCAGATCCAGCCCTGCTGGGCAAATCCAGGCACTTACCACTCCTGCAGCTCTGGAGAAGGGATGAGTCCTGCTGACTCAGTGCAGGAGCCCTCCACCCGGCCCTGCCACCAGTTGCTGTCATCCTTGTTTATGATCTGAATCACATCACCAATCTGAAACTTCAGTCCTGCTTCCTTGCAGGGGATCAGGTTGTCTTTCTTGGGGTCGTAGTCAAACTGTGCCCTCATGAACATCTGCAAAACAGAGAGGAGACCAGAGTCAGCATGGCCATGAAGGATGGCTGAATTTGGCCCCCACATTTCATTCCCAAGCAGTGACTGCAGAAATGGGTCCAGGCACAAAGCCCCTGCTCCTTTCCAGGCCCCACAAGGCTGAGTGAGGAGAAAGGAGATGCACAAAGCTTAGAGGGAAAGTCTTGGGCATGGAATTGTAGTGAGATGGGGTGGTGAGAGGACGAGGGCATCTTGGCATTACTGGGAGCTGATGACAGGGCTGCTGCCCCTAGGCACACACACCCTCTCAGGTGGTGTTCAAACCCTGCCACGGAGCCTCCCTGCAGTGCAGGTGAGTTCAGCCAGCCACAGAGGAGTCCCACCAACACGGTGCACAGCTGCGCTCTGCAGTGGGACGACCGAGGTGATGTTGTAACAAGGACCCCAGAGAAGGCCATGGCTCTAGCTCAGCTGCTCTCTGCTGCCTTCCCCCACAACTGGCCATGGCACAAGACCTTTGGGAAGCCTGCAGTGCTGTATCCATCCTTGCCTTGGTCTGCCCTGGTCCCTCTGGCATCAGCTACTCTCACACAAACTTAAAATTCACAGCTGCAACCAGAAACAAGCTGCTGCTATTGCTTCCCAGGCCACCGTGTACCGTTCCCCTGAGGCTGGGGAAGCCCTGGGGACCAAGAAGGTGTGAGAAAGTTTGCTTTCCCTGTCCCTTCTGATTGCTCAGCTCCTTGGGAGGGAGTCTACAGCATCCACTCCCAGCAGGACCCTGTCAGAACTAGAGTGGAGGCAAAGCCAGGCAGAGTGTGGAGGATTAGGAGTGAAAAGCAGAGTTTAGGGAACACTGAGCATGACCCTAGCAAGTTAGTCACCCTAGAAACATAGCATGTAGCAAGGAGGAAAAGAGTTTCACATGGGGTGATGCCTGTTCTGTCCTCAGATGTGACAGGCAGGGCCTGGAACCTCATCCTCCCTCGGTAGCGTAGACCACGCTGTCCTTGTTCCACATTAAAACCATTCCCCTCAGCTGTGCTGCTGGAGGCACAGAGCCATCAGGACACAAACATGGTTCCCTTTCACTGCCAGAAAAGACCATATGGATCAAGCTGTGACATGAGAGCACTCACAAAAAAATGAAATCAGGAAAAACAATACGAGTGGAATCTCCTTTCAGGATGAGGACTGCTGCTTGCTTTGAAAGCACTCTCTGGCACCAGGAAGCCAATCATCCACACAAACACCAGGGCCCAGCTACCTGCCCAGAGCTCTCTGCTCCTGCAGCACTGGTGTCCCAAGCCAGGACACCCGGGAAAGACCCCCTACATCATTTAGGAGCTGGCATCAGACAGCTCCACACATCACCCACAGCTGCACAGGGCTCTTTGCCTGCCTGCTGCCAGCCCCTCTCTGGGGCCAGACACTCAGCAGCTGAGCAGGCTCCAGCATGAGAAGTCCTGGTCTTTCTAAGAGCTGCAGAGAATATGCTAGAGGAGACTTCAAGAGCCTTGAATGCTCTGTGCTCCCTCTCATTAAGACACTCCCAAGCAGACCTGCTCCAAGAGACACTCGGCCTCGCGAGCCAGGGCAGGGGACAATCCTGATGCCAGGATTTCACCATCCTGCTGGCCAGGCACTGAAATAAAGGTGATCACGGGGATCCAGGAGTTGAAACAGTCCACTCTTGGTGGTGGTACTGCAACAAACACAGACAGAAGCAGCTGTAGCCCTGGGGAGCAGACAGACCACTGCCCTGGGCACAGCAGGACAGAGTACAACTGCTGCTGGGAAGGAGTTTGTCCCTGTGTCTTTCCCAGCCTCAGGTGACCCAGCAACTGCATTCTTTTCCTCTGGGGTAGATTTTCCCTTGGCACAGCGTTGGCCAGCTGGAGCTGGCTGGCTCAGTTCAGGGAGGACAGATTGACAACAGGGAAGGACAGACGTGGGCCTGTGTTTAATGAACACACATGCAGAGCTGGTTGAGTAGGACTAGAGACAGCAACACTTGCCACCACAATCAGAACTTGAGCTTCTCTGGGTAAAGAATGACACGTGCTCCCTCAGCCCATCCCAGCGCCATCCAGCCCCCACCCTCTGAACTCCTCTCCCTCCCTTGCCTGTCCATGATAGGGGGGCTGCACTGGGCTTGGCTCCTGCACCAAGACAAGGCAGCAACCCAGCCACCACACCCCGAGAGAACACAGCCCTCCCCACTGTTCTGTTTCGGCCAAAGCAGGATTCCAAAGGCAAAGCCAGGCAGGTGTCACCCCCGGTGACACAGCATGGCCCCCCCACCCTGGCAGTGACAGCAGGTGCGAGGAACTGCCTTCCTTGCCCCTGCTGCTTCCTTCCTCCCGCGCTGTGCACGGCGGCATCCACACCGACGTCACCCTCCCTGGGGCTGGGGCGCTCGGCCTTGGGGACAGCAGGGACCACGGAGCCAGAGGCTGCCCTTGGCACAGGGACGGGGCTCTGAAGGAGACCCTCACGCGCTCCCTGGTGCACGCCTGCCACTGCTTTCCCATCCCCAAACACCACTGGTGGCTCAGACACCCCAGCCCTGTGTTCCTACACACACTTTGGGTAAATACAGCCCCACAGGCCCAACGTGTGGTTGTTTGCAGTGATATAAGCACAGGACAGGTCCCTCCAGCAGCTCAGAGAAGGCAGCCACCCCCTTGCCCTGACAGCCCTGGCTGAGCTCTCTCCCCAGCACTGGTCCTGCATGATCTGCTCTGGTCCCTCCCTGCCCCACAGCCATGTCCCAGCTCTGCCCGCGGGTCCAGAGGCTGCACTTACCTGGAGAGCAGGGAGGCGGCTTTGCTGGTTGGGAATGACTTTTAATGAGACCATCCCCTTGGTTTCTTTCTAGTGAACAAAGGGGAGAAAGAAGAGTTGGAGGAGGTGGTGTCTGGAGGCAGCTCAACAGCAGCAACCTGTGCAGGGAGATGCTGAGTGCCAGGACCTGCAAGGGCAGGGCTCCTGGGAGCCCCACTGTGCTGTGGTGCTGGGGGACACCACAGCCTGGTCAGAAACAGCTGTGCTTGGCTTTGCCGTGCTTGTCCCATTCCCATGGGGGGACACCAGCACCCCTACAAGGGTCTGGCTGTGGGCACTGCTAAGCACCACCAGAATGAACATGGAGACCTGCATCATCTCTGCCCTGGCTGCTCCAGTGAGGAGCCTGGGAGGAGAGGCTGATTCTTCCAGGTCCCCTCCATGTTGGCCCCTTGCTCTGGCCCTCCTGGTGACAGTGGAGCACAACACTCTCTTGCCTGTCACAGGCTAGTGCACCGTTGCCTCACATGCATCACAACACCCACACGGTTCTGTGGGACAATCACATGTGGAGGCTTGGAGGGGCCAACATGTTCTTTCTTCCCAGGAGGCAGACACAGCACTGTCTTTGAGCAAGGACACCCTGTGGCACTTTGGCAAGGCCAAGCCCCCTCCTTAGGCTGCTGGTGGGGGTTCTCAGCAGCACCACCACCTCCCTCCAACAAGGTGTCACATGCTGGGCATAGATCAGGATCATCAATGTATGAACCCAGGTCTGAGGCCCTGCCCAAAGCTGTCTCTGGCAAGGGCCTGACAGGATCCCCACGGCCTCAGCAGCAGGCAAATGGCACCAACATGACATGCACGTGTGGCTCAGGTCTGCAAGAACAGCCAGCCCTGGGCTGGAGCTGCACACCAGCCTTGGCAAACAGAGCCAAGCCCCACATAGGATCAGCACATGTCAGGGACCCAGTCAACAGCCTTCACTGCTGCTCCAGGAGGCCAGAAACAAGCAGCAAGCACAGAGCCCACGGGGGCTGCATGCAGGATGGTTTCTGCCACATCACACTGCTGTATGTAGGCAGCTGTGTGTGCTGGCTCTGGTGTGTGGGAGGGGGTGAATGCTCACAGCATGCAGGTCCTCCCCAGGGAACAGCCTGAACACACAGATACCTACCAGCATCTTCTGCAGCTGGTCAACTGAGTGGTTGCTCGCACTCTGCCCATTGATTTCTATGATTTCATCACCCACGTGAAGGGAGCCTGCCAGCAATGTGAGAAACATGAAAATGCACAAAAGGGACAAGAGCTGCTCACCGAACCCAATTTACGCAGCTCCATCAGCCTCCAGGGCCGGGACACTGCACTGTTTGCCTGGCAGTGCTTCTGGAACCACACGTGCCATCTAAGCACACGGGAGGAAAGCACAAGGGGAATGAATTCTTCCCCCTCCACCCAATACACACACGTAGCCCCTCTGAAGGTCATCAGGCTGCTTTCCACTGTGTGGAAAATGCTTTGGACTGGTCAAAGCACCGACATCAGTGTTTCTAATAGAACCCCAAGTACCTCACCTGAAGCCAATCACAACCTCCTTACGGGGCCCTTAACACAAGTGTTCCTGACTTGCTGTGTTTTCAGTTTATATACCCAAGGCAGATTACAGCCTCAGATATACAACTAAAAATCAGGCTCCAGTAGAGTTACTGGAATGGCTCCTGTCTTATTTTGGCAGTGGTAAGCACAGACTTCCCACTTGGATTCAAGGCTGGAAAAGCAGCCTCTTCTAAGCAGGGAACATCTCGTATCCACGCCTCCTTGGCAAGACCCAAAACCAGAAAAATAGCACCTATTTATTTCTTTTGGCACCTTCTTTTTGGTCTGCAGAGCCAATCTACAGGATGCCTGTCCCACCTGTGCGCTTTAGGAATGGAAAGAGCTTCCCCCATGGTCTCTGGGGTATGATCCATCTCTTCTTACCGTGACCCCATCATGAGACAGAGACAGATGATCTCCAGTTCCATTTTGGGAGAGCCCTTCCCCCAACCCTTTATTTATCCCTAAAGCCTCCCGTGTTTTAACTTTACAACCATGCAGAGAGAGCAGCGAGTCCCAAGTTCCTGACACATCCCTAGGGGAGGAACAGGCACAGATGTCACAGGGGAAAGCCAGCAGTGCTGAGGACCTGCATTACTGCTGCCTGGGAAGAAACCACCTGCAGACGTGCACCCCATGCACTGCTTCTGCAAAGGCCTTGTTACCTTGTCTGTGAATCATGCCCCCATGGAAGATCCTGGCCACCATGCAGCTCTGCTTGTCATTTTGCTTCAGCGTGATTCCCTGCAAGACAGGAAAATCCATGACTGCTCGCTGCAGGGGGGAGCTCTCCTGCCCTCACAAAGTCCTCTCCAGGCCCAAGTCCACAGTGGGCTGTGCAGTGGCTGGGGGGAAGACCCTGCTAGGCCAACTCAGGCTGCTGCAGCTCCTCTTGGCACAAGAATCACCACCCTCTGTGGGGCTCGCTTCAGGTCCCCAGGCAGAAGTTGGAGTGCAGCACCTTTGCCATGGCCTGTTTCACTCAAAGCCAGCCTGCTGGCACAGCTCAACCTGCCCCTCCACCCCCCGGGTGCCATCCAGCTTTGGGGCCTTGCCAGCTCTCACCATGGGCTCCTCGGTGACCTTCTCGAACTGGACAAGGCGGATCTTGCGCACCTCGCGGCCGCCGCTGTGCGAGGGGCTGCCCAGGGTCGCTGAGCCGTTGGTATAAATGTCCTCAGTCATGGCGTTTGGGGACTGAGTCATGGCCTGTCGGGGCAAAACAGAGACCACGGTTTAGGGGCTCCACCTGGGAACGCTGCGTCCCTGCTCTGGGGCTGAGAGACTCAAAGGTATTAAGTGGCTGCAGCGCAGGCTGTGCACAGGGGAGGAGAAGACACTAAGGGCAAGAAAAGAAAAGGAGCAGAAGAACTTGTGCCTTGGAGATGTGGATGTGAGTTTAAATTGCAGTTTTCCAGCCTGGGAAACACAGGAGGTAAGAAAACTTTGGAAAAGATAGAGGCAGCAGAAGCCAGAAGAGTCCACAGCTGATCTTCTGAAGCAAAGAGTCACAAACACTGCTGGTGCCTCCAAGCAGCACTCGGCTCACAGATAGCTTGTTGCAGAGCATAAAGCCCAGGACTTCTTCACCGAGTGAACAGAATAGTTTGGGACTCACCCCTGAGAACTGGAGCCAGACTCTGTACTTGCTCAGTTTGCAAGTTCAACCTTTCCTTACCTCCATCAGTGGGCAGCTGACACGGTGCAGAGCCATGAACACAACATCCAGGCTCTGAAGGCAGTGTGCTCCCAAGGCAGACAGAAACATCCCGTTCCCCCTTCCCAGCTCCAGGTCCTTTCATGCTGGTTTGCACTGGGAAGCCAAGCACCCTGAGGAAACCTCTGCTCTTGGTTTCCAGCACGTGCTGGCACCAGGGCCGATGGAGACTGCTTGGAGTCCCATACAAAGAACCTCCAAATCCATCCTGCCTGCTGAGCTTCTCCCTCACAGCCCACGAAAACCTGGCACAGTCCTATTGAATCTCTCTGACACACTGGGCAACGTCTCCACACAGCTCACAAATGTGCCTGTTTGTCCCCAGGTGCAGTGGACTTTCCTCGAGCCTCTCCCAAATCAGTGCTGGCCCAGCAAAACCCAGTCCAGCTTCGATCTGCAGCCCTGCCTGCCCTGTTGGCACAAATTCCCACACCAGCCCACAATGCAAAACAAACCCTCCTGGCTGTCCCACTCCAGGCTTCTGGCTTCACTGGCCAGTTTGCAGCCTACACCTCCAGCAGTGCCTGAGCTGAGAGCCACAGCCAGCGATGTGCAGGGATGCCCAGCAAGGTCCTCACCACCTTCAGTCCTGCAGCAGATAGGTGGCCATGCCCAGAGAGGCAGAGCCAACACCTCTCCCCACCAGAGCCAGACTTGTCAGCAGAGCACCAGGGCCAGAAGCTCCATACCAGGAGCTGGGAAAGATCAGCCTGACCCCTCTGGCCCAGCTTGCTCTCCCCCAGCCCAGCCCCCTGGCCTGGAGCAGAGGAGAAGCTGCAGCTCCACGCTGCCAGCTGGGGAGAGAGATCTGGCCAGGCCAGGGGAAGGCTCCTGAAGAGCATCTGCTCCTGGGCTGCAGCCACGGCACTAAACCACAATAGTAAGAGCTTTGGTAGGGATGTGCTGGAATGCTGCTGGCTGAGACAGTGATCCAGCTCTGTGCAATGGCAGAAAGCAGGGAGAGAGCCAAAGAAAAGGGCAGCAGAGTCGGGACTAACAAGGGGAGCAGGAAAGGTGCTGGCAGAGAGGGACAGACCAGACACAGTCACTGTCACAGCCCCCAGAAAGGGCACTGGTAGGGCAGGGCTAGGGAGGGAAGGGCTCAGGGAGCTGTGTGCCTGTGATGCAGTCATTTATTTTTAAGCCAACTACTTCCAAAAGTGCCAACCAACCTCCTCCACAAAAGGCAACCACGTGGGCTTCAGCTGCCAATGGCTTAAACGTGGGGAAGAAGGCTGAATCCCAGCCCAGAACCATGGATTTGCAGCGTGGAAGGAAGAACAACTTGCATCCATCCCCCCAAGCCTGGCTCGCCAGCACTAGCAGGGTATGATGCTGCCACACCATTTGCAGCGCAGAGGAACAGATCCGGCCGTGTGCATGCCTAGAGCTGTGCCACAGCTGTCCCACTCTGCCAAACCAGCAGGTGCAAGGAGGAACAGGAGGACAAGGACCTTCTCCAGCCCAACCTGAGGCCAAAGTGCCCACGAGGTGGTTGGAGTCAGCACAGATCATACTTATCTCGGTCATGCCTTGGGAAAGTGTTAGACCATGCAATTCCTGGCTTCAAACCTCTAGGCTCAGCAGAGCCCAATGACCCAGGACACAGCACAGTCTGCTCCAGGGACTGGGAGTTCCCATCCTCACCATCCCCTTCAGCTGAGCCTCCTGGCCCTGACCTTTGCTTTTTGCTGAGAGCTGGAGCAAACACCCAGCCCTCGATGCTGACGCAGCACCAGCGTCACCCTGGTGACTCCTGGAGAACAAGCTCTGTCACCAGAGACTGGCTGCTGTGCCTGGGGATGCCCACCAGTCACTTGATGGCCACTCTGAGTGCAGAAGGGTCCTCCAGCACCAGAGCCATGCTGGGATGGTGTGGGCTTTTTTGCTGATGCCATTGAGCAGCCAGTGGATGGGGATGGGAAAATGCCTGGCTCACGGGGACAACCAGGACCCTCGGGGTGGCAGATTCAGCCCGAATGTTGGCATCCAGGAACAGGAGAGGTGCGTGGCTCGCATGCCCCACGCATATCAGCTGGCTGGCCGGATTGCCTGGCACTCTCCTGGCAGCTGCCACGCTCTTGGCTGGCTTGGCCCAGCGTAGTCTGTGACCTCAAGAGCCTTTCAAGTCAGGCTGGTGACTGGCCAGACTCTGCTCCTTGCGCAGGAAACATCTGTGAGTGCTGCTGAGAGCCAGCTCGTGGCCACCAGCCACTGCCAGCTCTGCACAGCCCCAGGCTCTGTCACTGCCGTGCTGGGGCAGACGTGGGGCAAGGGGCTGTGCAATTGGGGGCTGGACAGCCCCGAGTGCCTTACAGCTGGCTGACAAGGGTACGGATCCCCCTGCAGGAATCCTGCTCCAGCAGCAACGCGCACAAGAGCCAGCAGCTCCATGGGTCAGAGGTGCCCCGCTTGCATTCTCCTCAAGAGCCCTGGGGCACAGGGAAGTGTACCAGTTCCTTGGGCAGCGTTTACCAACAGGGAACGGGGCGAGGATCCCAGGACTTGGCACCCTGTCCCCCACGGGGTCAGCGCTGTCTGCCAGGGCTGCTCTGCGGCCGCGCTGGCTCCGGCAGGCTGCACGCCGTGGGCAAATCAAACATTAACTGGGCAGCTTGTTTGCAGGAGGCTGAAGCAGCACTTGAGGAAAGCAGCACTACAGTGCAAAGGGCAGGGTCAGAGATTTCCTTCCTGGGCTCTCCTTGCTGCTCTAACCGAGAGACTTTGTATCGGGTAGCCTTGGAAAAACGGGGCTGCCCAGGGGAGAACCTGGAGAAAAGTACTGCTGGTTTGGCTAAGCAGGCCCCCAAAGTACAGCTGCAGCTTGGATGCGAGAAGGAACCCTGGAGCCAGGTTTGTCTGGGATTGCCCTCTTGGCTGGCAGGAAGACACACTCATCTCACACTGTGGGGAACAAAATCCCAGCTCCCTCCACGAATCATCACCCCTCACACTAAAATTGGCACGGGTGCATGCAGGGAGGTTGGGGCACTGCTTGCTGGAGAGATGTCCTGACCCAGCAACATCTCCTCCCACCCTCCAGTGCTTCCAGCTTTGCCTCCCTCCCCACCCAGGATCCGTCCATCTCAGTCTTGCACAGCTTAAAAAACACAGCAATGTGTAAAAAAAAAAAAAATTAAAAAAAGCAAAGTAACAAAAAATTGAGTTTGGGAGCTGCTTTCGGGCTGTTCCAGCAGGCTGGGGAGCAACAGCCTTGTGGACATTTTGAAGTAATTTGTTCTGCCAGGGGCTACTGACTTCTCAAGTCTGCCTGTACAGCCACAGGAACAATCTCACCGAAAACCATTTCCAGCAATACGACTGAAGTTTAAAAACAAGAATCAAACCAACAAACATTTAAACAAAAAAGGATTACATTGCTGACACTGGGAAAAGCCCCAGCAACACCAACAGGTCTCTATGGGAAGGGGAAAAGAGAAATAGGAAGGATACAAAATGGTCGTGGCAGCCAGAAGGTGCTGCCAGCTCGGTGTGCCCTCGCACTGACTCCAGATCACAGAATGCTGCAATGGAGATGGGCCAGCTTTTCAAGGGAGCAGTTTTGCTGAGGCACCACCTTCCCACCAGAAAAGGCTGATGCAGCCTTCCAGATGTTCGTGAAGCTGGTAACCTCCAAGGGACAGCCAGTGAAACCACAACACTGACAGAAGGAGGAGCTGCCCTGCCACTCCATCCCAGCTTCCGGAACAAACCCTGCAAAAACAGCTTTTTCCCTGAAGCTGTTACACACAGCAACACAGCAAAACACATCTGAGATTTTAAAGTTGCAGCCAGCCCTCCCCACTTCATCAATCAGAGACCGAAGTTTAGCCCGGCTTTCAACCGAGTTTTACCTGCGGTCAATCCTGGGGAATCCCAAGTCTGCTTTGAAGCTGCTGGAACTGGATCCTGAGAACGGCTGCCCAGAGGCAAGTGCAATGTTCCCTCTGCTCCCTCAAGATCAGCTCTCCCCAGAAGTACCCTCCTTTTCTCCACCAAACTCCCAAAGGTCATGTTCGCTGCCCATTTTACAGCTGGGGAACTGAGTCACAAATGATAAAGGGACAAGCCCAAGGTCATCGTGCCAACCAGGTGCACAGCTGGAAATAAAGCCCACACCTTTTTGGTAAATCTGTACTTGTCAGTCAGGAGATATGACAAAGATAGGCAGGCACGTGGTGAGGCTCAAGAAGAGAGACCTGGGGCTGTTTTCTAGCCATAACATGGCTTCCGCTTGCCGTGATTTGCATGCCCTGCCACCACATGAGGAACACAGGACTGCATCTCCCAGCACATGGCTCTGCCAGAGAAAATGCAGAAGAGAAACCTCCCAGTCACCCTGCTTGACTCCAGACCAGGAACAGCCAGGCACACTCAGCACCCTCCCCAAGAAGGGACATTGCTGCTGGGTGAGGTCCTGGTGCCCCATGGAGGGGCCACAGCCACTGTGGGCCAGCACCACCTCTGCATGCCCGTGACACAGAAACAGATATTTGTGACTGGCAAGCTCAGGACATTGTTGGAAGCCAGCCCTACAGAGCTCCTTTTAAAAGGCCTCATGCAGATCTCAGTTCACCATCTCTTCCTTTATCCCTTCTGAAATAAATAACACCAGGAAGCTGTAGGGCAGCTCCCACACTTTCCATGCTCTGCTGCTATTGGCAATTTATCCTTGCTCTGTTTGCAGCCAGGCAGGCCCTCTGCCTGGATCTGGCAGGCAGAGGGATAGGAGAGCTCCTCTCAGCAGTTGCCTGGTCCAGACACCTTCCTTTAATTATTTTTTCCTACAGTTTTTTTCAAAGCACCCTGCCAGGGTTGAACCATGAAAAGCAGATAAGCCACTGGTGTGAGACAGATCTGACAAGCCTTTTTTGCATGTTTAAGTGTCCAACACGATGGGCCAAGGACAGCATTTCAAGGAAATTTCCTCCCTGCTCTCCCTCAGAGGTTCCTCACAGCTGGAAACCTTAGCCCAGGCACATCGTGCCACGGCTTCACCAAGGATGCCTTTTCAAAGCTGGAAACCTCTGCCGGGAGAAAAGCACCAGCTGTTTAGCACTGGCAACTGCCTGGCTGCATCCAAGCTACCCCGGCCAACACGAAGTGAGGAAGGAGCCCACCCGGCAGCACCCAGAGGGCTGGGGCACCCTGCCCTCCTTCTGCGGGAGGCGGCGGGCATGCGGCCATCGGCTCAGCCCGTGTCCCGAGCCGGGCGTGACAAGGGCTGCCTGCATCCTCCTCCCCTGGGGAGAGCCCCCCGCCCTCCTCCAGCCGTGCTGTGGACCTGGAGGTTGCTCAGCAGCTGAATCAGCTCATGTGACAGGCAGTTCCAGTTCAGACCAGCTACAACTTCGCAGCAAAACAAGCACAATCTCTTCCGTGGCAGGATGCTGGAGCCTTCCTCCCCGGCACCCAGCTCCTTCTGCCCTGCCCGGCTGTGCCGGCTGGCCATTCCCTGGAGGCACCCCACGTCCCCAGCGAGCATCCCCGCTCCCGGGATGCTGGGGACCGGCGACGCCAACACAGGGCGACAGCACATCCACACCGGGATGCGCAGCGCGGGGTCTCCGCCTTTGGGACCCNTCCGCCTTTGGGACCCCGCTCCCCCCGCGTGTGCGGCAGCGACGGGATGGAGCGAGCCCCCCGGGGGAGCCGTGCCGGGCCTGAGCCGGGCTGAGGGCCCTCAGGAGAGCGGGGCACGCCGCGGCTCCCTGCCGGGGCTCGGCGGGGATGGGATCTGGGGGCGCACCGGGCCGCTCACCTCGGGCTTGGGCCGGTTCTGCAGGAGGTGCTCCAGGTANGCGAGAGGATCGCGCACGGCGTCCCCGCCGCAGCTGAGCCTCGCTCGCCGCCGAGCGGGGGCTTTTCCCCCGTGGGAGTGTCCCCATGGCGTCAGTGCTGTGCCAGCCCCTCGCCCGTGCCGCCCCTGTCGTGCCCGAGCGCTCGGATCGCAGAATGGGCTGACTTGAAGCGACCCTCTGGGGTCATGGAGGCCAGCTCGGCCATGCCCCAGAGTGCCAGCATTGCCCAGAGCGCTGTCCCGGCTCCCTGAGCTCTGCCGGGCTGCTGCTGGCACCCTGGAGAGCCTGCTCCAGTGCCCGCCACCCTCGGGGGGAAGAACCTGCCCCCATATGCAACGGGGCCTCCCCTGACACAACCTCAGGCCGTTCCCCGGGGCCTGTGGCGGGTCCGCGCACGGAAGGGATCAGTGCCTGCCCCTCCTCATCGGCGAGTTGTACCTGCAGTGAGCGCTGTCCTCAGCCTCTTCTCCAGGCTGGACAGACCAAGTCACCTCAGCTGCTCCTCACAAGGCTTCCTCTCAAGGCCCTGCACCATCAATGTTCATTTCCCTCATTTGGTCACTGTGGGCAAGGGTCCCACAAGGACATGGGGAACACCTCTCCGAAGTGGCACGGGTGGGTAGCTGGCTCTCACAAACCAGTGGTCATTTCTGGGCTCTGCCAGGGTGCACAGCTTCAGGGTACCTCCAAGGCAAGCAGACCCAGGGATTTCTCTGCACTCTAGCAAGGACAGCCCTCTTCTTGAGCTGTTCTGGGTCATCTACCTCCCTCAACTTGGGATGGCAAATCCCTGCATTTGAGAGCCATGCATGGTGTAAAGGCTTCTGTCAAACCATTTCTGCCCTTACTGTAGGTCTTACTGATGAGAGGGTCCAAGTGAAGTCTGAGCTTTATTTGTGGATGGAAAGTTAATTCTGCTCTATTATTCTTTGAGAAAACACTGAAAGGGTTCTTCATACCATCCTTGGGATCCTGGAGGTTTAGAGGTTGCCTTGTACCAGACTCCCACACTTCTGCTAAATGAGTTCTGCAGCCTTAGTTGGTCTAAAGTTACCCTAAGAAATACGAGGAGAATGGTGCAAACACAGAGAAAGGAAACAGGAAAACAGAGGGGGGTGGGGGGAGGTGGGAAGGGAAGGGAAGGGAAGGGAAGGGAAGGGAAGGGAAGGGGGGAGAAAGAAAGGAAATCCATCTCGTTCTGACGGCAAGGTTCTCCTGCCTTGTGGGAACAAAGCTGTTCCATACTGGGCTATAAGAAAGCCCAGAATGCCGTGAGATGCAGGGAAAAGGAAGTGTGGGAGCTGCAGGCACTGATGTGACTCCAGCAAGCTGCTCCAACACTATCAGGAACAAAGAGTCCCAGAGCAGCCTGGACTGGGAGTGCTCTTCCCAGCAGTCCCATTCCTGTGGCAGCTGTTGAATACTTTTGTGGGATTTCCTGCCTGGAGTACTGCATCGTCCAGATGTAGCTCCACTTCTTGCCCTATCCTCAGCCTCACACTGCCCATCTGGGGCCTTGGGCTTTGTTGAAGGAATTGTCCTACCTGCCAGGATTTATGCCACCATCAACAGGGCTTGGGCCTGCTTGAAGAAGACAAGTTGCCAATCCACTGAGTAAATGGGTTGTTTATTTATCTGACACGTAGAGCAGCTTGAGCTGGCTACCTCCAAAGAGGAACCCCAATCAAAGAAATCCTTGGGCAATTATATCTGTACAGTGTAAGTTCCCCACGCCTCACATGGCAGTTCTGACCACGAGTAATATTACGATCTGGGGGATTCCTGCTCTTTATTGGGTCCTCTTACTGTCTCTAGGTGGGCTGTTCCTTATCTCTAAGACTGCTGTGTCAGCTGACCTAATGATGGTAGCAGCCTTCCCTGCTTCCTTATCTTCCAGCTCAAACCAGCTCTGGGGCCCCTTTTTACTTTACTTGGTAAAAGTTCAGCCTCTCTGGGTGGAAATTCACAACTTGTGGTCTGAAGCTTCATCAAATTTAGCTCCTGGTGCTAAGCAAGTTCTGTGCACCAAGCATGTAACAGGGTTGCAGTGTTAGTAGAGATCACAGAAGTCAATACCAGGAGCAGAAGAAAGCTAAAAGGGCCATGTTTTGCAGCTGCACCTGGTGGAACCTGTGGCCCAGACAGCCTGATTAGGAAGAGAAAATAATGGACTAGAAACATCAAAGAGTGCCTGGCTACCTTCAGCCCCAGCAGATGTACCCACCAGGCCGGAAAAATCTGCTGGGAATGTCGTGGGATCCATCCCTGCGTGACCAAGAAGGTCCCAGGTGACCAAGAAGGCTCCGCAGGGCCCTTTGTAGCATTCTTACCCAGCAGCTGAAACTGCCTGCCAGGAGGAGGGGGGAGGTGGACACACACTGGGATTGGTGGGGCATGGCTTTGGGATGTGCTGGAGGCAGGACCCCTTGGTGCAGGGCTTCTCTTGCACTCACACGCTAGAAGCAGGCTGGTAGAAACGTGGAGTAGGAGGCAAGAGATACGGAGAGCAGAGACAAGCCCTGAAGTTAATCATGGAATGTGTAGTAGGAGGGAGAAATGTGACAAGAAACACCTGACAGACAGAAAAATGATGTCTAAGTCTGTTCATTCCCTTTTGCTTGCATATGGGAAAACTGAGATGGAGGAGGTGGTGAACAGCTCGGCCATAGCTCCATGGCTGAGTTTGGATTTAAGCTGTAATTGCCCAAATCTGCCCTGCTCTCTCCCCATTGGCCATAGTCCCTGCTCAGGTGCTCTCTTCAGCTTGATACTCCCTGTTTCTGTTACGTGCTGGCAGCTTTTCCCGAGAATGGTGCCCACCTGCACAGCTGCAATAGCTGCAAACACTCCCCACGTCTGACTCGGGTGGGGGAGCACACCAAGAGCTCTCCATCCAGCACAAGGCAAGGGAGATGCAGAAACCTCCCTGGCCTGTGGCTTATCTGGCTGGGGCTCAGCATTGAAACTTCGCAGGCTTTGGCTTGCAAATTAATCACTGTTTGGGCTGTAATAGAAAGAGACAGCCAGGATGTGTTTTGTCTTCCTGGAGACACCAGAAATCTGTGTGAGCACCAGACCACCCAGTCCAGGCAATCCTGGCAGCTGAGCCATGAAAGACAAAAGATCCCTGGGGTCCAGGAGGATTCAGCCAGGCAGGCCATGCTGCAGCAGGGCGCTCTGCAGGGCCGTGACTAGGCTGAAAGGCAGAGGGCTTAGTGCTGGTCTGGCCCTTCCCTTGCACAGAAACGTCTGTGGCTGGGGGAGGATGTGATGCATTTCAGATCTGCGTCGTGCTGTGAGGAAACAGCGTCTGGTCTCCGTTCCTCACAAGATAAATGTCAAGACATGCTTCCAGTAATGGATGCCAGAACTTGGCAGGCTCAGACACATCTGCCTGCCTGCCCACTACTGCTCTTGCTCAGCACAGACCTTTCCCTGCTGCCTGGCTGGCTGGAGAGCATCCTCGAACTGCTCGGGACTGGTGGGTGAAGGCTGCTAGGATGCCTGCAGAGATTTCAGCTGTGCTTCCCCTTTGAAAATAACCCAGAGTGGGCTCTGGTGCACAGAGCTTTTCCTCTCATCTAACCCTGTGTCACCAGACAAATATGCCACAACATGGTAGCCTCTTTCTGGAGGGAAGATGAGCCTGAGCATCCACTGGTAGAGACCTTGAAGCACAGAAGAGATGGAGTTGCCTTGGAGCTGAGGAAGGATGCCTTGAGAAGGGCTTGAGGTGGCAGGTTTTGCCCTCTCAGGCTGAGGGCTACTCTGCCTCAGGCAGGGGTGTTCCCTTTGAGAAGATCTTGGCACCCATCCCACTCTTCAGGCCAGTGCTTGCCAGGCAGCCTCTCCTCACCTCTGTGCCTGGTTATTGTCAGAATGCAATTAAGCCAAAGGGTGATTGCATCTCCTGCTTGGGCTGTAATGTAATCACTGCCAGGGCCACAGCAAAGGCTCCCTGTATAGCAGTGTGGAGCGTGGCTGACACATGAAGGTTTTCAAGCTGTTGTTTTAAACAGCGGTTTCTGATCTCCCCTGGGTGTGGTTCCCAGGCAGGTCACACCACTGGGGTGGTCTGCAACACACATCCCTGCTTCCTCCGGACACAGGCAATGGAGGGGAGCATCTCTGTGCACCACACAGCCCGCTGCAGCTGATGGCAGGCAGGAGCTGGGTGCCTCGGAGCCCCTCGTAACTCTGCTTTCCCTGCCACACCAGCTGCCAGAGCTTTTGTGGGCCACCCAGCTCCCCCATCACAGATGCAGGACTCTCTGCCCTGGGGGTAGGATGGCACTGGCTCTGCCAGGCTGCTGGAGGTGAAGTGCTGCCCAACAGGGATGATCCCAGGCCTTCCCCACAGCCCTCCAGGTACTCCTCACCCCTGTGAGGTTGCCATCGTTCTGGAAGGTCCCCACCCCACGAGAAGAAATGAGGCAAGAGCCACTGTTACCCTGCTCATTGTCATTCCTGGGAGGGGAAACATCTGCCACTGTGTGGGGCAGGTGCCAGGGAGGGGGAAAGCCACCTGTGTCAGGAGGATGGCTCTGGCCCATGGCGCACCTTGCTGGGGATTATGTCAAGGTGGCAGCTCATCCACCGGACAGTGTCCCACCAGGGTCCCTGGGAGCCACAGGCACCCACAGAACTGCCGTGGAGAACAAGGAGGGCTTGCTTGAGGCAGCAACAGAAAGTGGGGTGATGGCACCCCACAGCACCCAGCCACAGCAGCAGGAGCACTGTGAAAAGGAGACAAAGGGAAGTGCAGGGCTAAAACCCAGTGCTGAGTCAGGTTGAGCAAGAGCTGCCTCCCTCCAGCCTCCAATCCCCATCGATTGTGAAACGGAGATGGATGCCGGGGCCTGGAGCAGGGCCTCCAGCTTCCATCCCTGTCTTTACTCTTCCTCCTCCAGGACTGTACCCAGGAGCTTGTGAAAAATGAGGCTGAGAAGCTCCCAGGCTAATTAATTAGTAGCTGCTGGTAATGTTGACTGGGCCCCTGGGGAGTCCAAGGCTAAAGCAGAGGAGAGAGTGCAGAGGATACTGGAAAATTACTGTTTAATTCTTCATCATTACATCTGAGTATATGGCATCTGGTAGAGGAGAGACAGGAAAAGGCAGATAACGACCCAGCCACTGTGGAGCTCTGCAGCCCTTCCCTTCCCCAGCAGCAGGGGCAGCCAGGCCCCTGGAGGGATGGCTCCAGCCTTGGGGAGGGCTCAGTGCCTGGTGGGATGTGTGTCCTTGGGCTGGCACTGCCTCTTGCTGGCCCTGCAGCTGTCAGTACTCCTGCTGAGTGTCACAGCCCAGGAGCTCTATTCGCAGAGCAATGTGGTTGTGCCACTGGCGGGGGTGTATCCTCACATAGCGGGCAAAGAGAGGGGACTCCAGGGTATTCGTCACTGTGCTCTGATGGTCTTGGTTTGCCTTGAAAATCTGGGGAGGAGAGAGAAACCGAGGATGCACCTTCCTCTGCTGGCATAGTGAGGACAGGATCAACCCGGACAAACACCCCTCGGGACGCTTTAAGGAAGGAAGAAGCACAGCCTGGCTCACTGCTCTTGGAAAGAAATCCTGCGAGCATGTTTGCTGCCAAGGGCTGTGCTCGCTGCCCTGGGGTGGCCGCGGGCTCTGGCTACTGAGCAGCTCTGCCTACCTTCTCCTTGCCACTTTGCAGGACCGGGCTCCAGTGCACACCATCCTGGCTGATGGAGACAGCAAACTCCTTCACAAACATCTGGGTGAAGAGAGCTTTGGCACCTTGGGTAATGATTGCAGTCACCTTCTTGGTTACTTCGAAGTCCACCTGCAGCCACTCTCTGGGGCTGTCGCTCTGAGGAAGGACAGACTGCTTTCAACCCTCCAGCAGCAATGAGAAAGACACACTCACTGCAGCTGAAGCCAAGCTGGCCCTGCACTTCCCTGTGCTTCACCTGCCCTGCCAGGCATCTGCTTGGAGCTGCTGGGTGCTAAATCAGTGTGGCAGTGAGTGTGCAGCTTGCACACGCTTCCCACACAGCCCTGACTAGGGGACCCTGCTGGGCTCCCAGCTGCCTGCCTGGTATCTCCTTGCACAGGCTACCTTTGGCCTCCAGGCATTGGTCCTGCCCTGAAGGTTCAGGCGGGCCAGGGCAGGTGTCCATCTGGAGAAGACGTTGGCACTGTAGGAGGACGCAGAGATGTGGTCATCAGGAATCCCTCTGTTCTCCATTCCTAA
This sequence comes from Regulus satrapa, assembly GCA_013396955.1. Classification (NCBI taxonomy): domain Eukaryota; kingdom Metazoa; phylum Chordata; class Aves; order Passeriformes; family Regulidae; genus Regulus; species Regulus satrapa. The sequence goes on along the minus strand of VWZN01019459.1, from coordinate 145,616 downwards.
GGGCATGGAGCAGCCTGGAAGAGAAGAGCAATGTTTGTCATGGGGTAGAGCAGACACGTCGTGGAGATGCCTTCTGTCTTCTCACTGCTCCAGATGCACTTTTCCCTGGTTACAGGTTCTTCTGTGCCTTGCTGCAGTGCCATGGTCCCTGCACTGCTTGGAGCCCCTGTATCCAGAATGGCTCTGGTCAAACTCCCACCTTCTTTACTCCCTGGAGATTTTATCTAAGAGGAATGTGAAGAATTTATCCTGTAAGGAGATGAAAGGAGAACCTGTCTCCAGGGGAAGGACAAGAATACCTGTAGGGAGACACCTTGCAGGCCTGTGATCAGGTGTGCTTGTGCACAGCTGTTTCAGAGCCAGCTGGCAGGTTTGGGCACGGGCTGACAGCACAGCCACTGCCGCTTTTAGCTGCTGCAGAGCAGGTGTGCAAAGCCATTTCCTCAGGTTGCACTGTTAATTAGAGCCACCTCAGCTTCAACTGGCAAAACCAAAGTAAAAGCCAAAAGCATTCTGTCTCACCTTGTTTCCTGCTCCCCCAGACTGAGGCAGCAGTTCCCCATCTATCAGCTTAGCTGCTGCTGAAAGCTTCCTGTACTTCAGTAAAAAAGTGATGGTGAGAGCTGACCCCAGGCTCTCCCTCTAGGATTGTTATCTCTTAAGACCACAATGAGGTGTCCCTCAACACCCCAGTGCCATCTGCAGCTCCCTCCTTCCCCCTGCATAACCGCCTGGCGGTCGTGGCCCTCAGGGAGCCGTGCCAGCAGACCCCAGCCCAGTTTGGGAGCCGCTGTCTGCGGGTGGGACGCACTGTTGAGGTCGCAGCCCAGGAGCTCCATGCGCAGCGTGGCCCGCAGGTTGTAGTGGGTGGGGTGGATGCGCAGGTACCGGGCTATGACTGGGGGGTTGAACCGGTTTTCTTTCACTCCGGTCGCGTCCACGTTGCCAAAGAACAGCTGCAGGGAAAGGGAGGGAAAGGATTGTTTGCACCAGTGCAAAGAGAGATAAACAGGACTAGGATGACTGGGGAGAAGAACGTTCATGTCTGGCACGTCTGTATCTTATCACCATCCTTACAAAAAGAGCAGCTCAGGGGAAATGATTTGAGATGGGATTCAGGCCAAAGAAGTGTGAGTGGGCCACTGAGAAAGGAAAGAAGAAACTTCAAATTAATTGTGCAAATTAACTTGGTTTTATATTTTCACCAAACAAGGGTGAGAAAAAGAAGGAAAAAAGTCAGTCCTCAAACATTTGAACCTGGGAAAAGTTATAGCCGCAGATGGTGCACACAATGGAGGCTTTTCTGGCTACTCTTCTCCCAATGGATTGATCAGCTCATGCATATTTAGGTTGTGGGTTTTTCCTAGTGACTATAGATTCTCCAAATCATCTGCGTCTGCACAATATTTTTAGAAGGACAAATTTGCCTTTGAGGTCAAAAAAGATATTCAGGTAGAATCTTCTGCCTAGCTCTAAGTAAAATGAATATAACATTTAGAAGTGGATCTCACAGCCACCTGGATGGTAGAAAGAAGTAGCTCAGACAATTTAAAATAAGACAGATGGACACAGACAGCGAGTCCCTTGCAGATCTGTGATTCAGTCACCTGGCACTGAATGGTCTCTGTTCCTACCCTATTCTCAGGGGCTCAGGAGGTTTCTGCCTTGTGTTCAGAGCTCCCCAGCCCTCATCACCCCAGGACACCCTATTTGGAGAAAGCACTCTGCTCAAGACTCTTCACCTTACCATCTGTGTGCTCGTGGCATTCCCCTTGTATGTCTTCCACCTTCGCCCATCAAGGCTGTAGAACACAACAAACTGGGAGATGTAGAAGCTGGAGAACTTTTGTCGGGCCCCTTGGGTTTTTATGCCGTGAATAATGGTGGGATGCAAGAGATCCACCTGAGAATGAAAGTGAGAGATTCACTTCTGATGGAAAACCCAAGCCACGTTCAGGCAGTGCTCCATAAACCCTCAAACTCTATTCCTCCTGACATAATTGAGCACTCATTATGAAAATAGTTAAAACAGTTGTTCATAAGGGAGCCAACAGCTGGGAGTCAGCAGGGGAGAGCTGTTTGGAGAGGTGAGCTGTTCTGCCTTGGTCTTTGGGGGATTTTTGCACAGTCCAGTGCTGCAGCTGGACCATCAAGAGAGTCTTCTGCTGCATTGAGGATGGATATGGGGGTCACACCATGCAGCAGCTGCCATTAGGATCTTGGTGATCCCCTCTCAGAGGGAAGAGGAAACGGCAGGATATAGCTGGGGAGGTGTGGGAATCCATCCCTTTCAGGGTTGGGTGTCCTTGGGGTACCCCCCCGCTGGGAGCCCAAATTATCTCAGTTCTGTGTCAAGAAGAAGACTCCAAAGATCATTAGGCTTTCGTTTCTCGTGTTTAGTAATATATTGTAAGAAACCTGGCAGGTCTTATCAGACTCACAGCACAGGTTCATCTACTATCAAAAACCGACTCAAAATGGCCCCGAATCACGCACTTCCATTATCTTTATACTCAATTTTATCCAATTAACAATAAAAACACAAATTATTTTTATTATCTTAACCAATGAATATTTCGCGCCCATCTACATAACTAAAACTATGGCTAACTCTTAACCAATCACCTCTAGTGCTACCAAAACTGCAGAGTCATGGAGAAGAGAAGGAAAAAGAAGGACTAAGAAGCACACCCTTTTTCCTCCATTTTGACTCCATTTATAAAATCCCTTTAAAATCTATATTTCTCACTCACATGGCAACTACGTTAATTTCCTACTAACGACCCTACTCTATTCTAAATCTTGGTCTATGAAGGAATATTTGGAAACCTTCCCATAAGTGAACATCCAAGTTAGTGGTTTTTTTCTGGATATCAGGACAAACAAGGGAATATCTCTCTGATTCTGGTCTCCAACAGGGAGGCACTGCCCGTCCAAGAGCCCTTCTGCACGGGCAGTGCCCTCAGTGGTGCCTCCAGACACAAGGCCCCTCTTTACCTGGATCCAGGCGTTGCTGCGGTCGGTGCTCCAAGCATTGATGGAGCCGGCGTTGTCCAGCCTGGCCAGGTAAGGAGCCCACTGCCCTGCAGGGAGAGAGCACAAACACGAGGGTGCTGCTGGCCCTCGCTGCTGCCTGAGGTGGTGAGAGGTTCATCCACAGGGCTGGGGTTTAGTAGCCACACTCAAGTGTGGCAGAGCACTGGCACAATGAGCCAGCCATGTGGGAAGGCTCCAGGTCCTGGGAATGGACAAGGGAAGGCCTCCACTACCAGGGACTCAGTGCAGCAGAACTTGGGGCAGGTAAACATGTGAGGTATGCTGGCTGAAGCTGCCCCAACCCCACCTGTCCTCCAGCTACTCACCATACTGCCCCGAAGCTGTGATCTGAGAGTCTGCAATGCCACCTGAGGCCATACCCAGGGCATTCTGGCAGTCTGCAGGGAACAGGGGAAGGCAAAAACCAGGGAGAGTTGGTTAGATGACAAAAGTCTAGGCTGGGGAGCAGCCTTCAGGCTCAGAGAGATTTGCAAGCCTGCAGGAGCTCCCAGGCTTGTTTCTCTCACACCAAGGAATAGGCTTCAGAGGCTTCCACTTCCATCCCTGAATTTTAGGATAGCCACAAGTTCTTTCTCCCACTCCCCATGTCAAGAGCAGAGAGTTTCCAGCCTCAGACACAGCAGCCTCTTGCCAAGCTCCTTTTCCTGGTCCATGACCTCTCATTCCCATGTCCTAATGTCCCAGCAGTGCTGACAAGTGTCTCTTCCTTATACCCACCTCTTGTTCCTGGGCCTTTTTGTTGCTAGGCAGCATCCTTTGAAAACAAATATCACATTGCTAAAGGAAACTCTACCTGACACCCCTGTCTCTCTCTGTCTCTCTTCTGGTCTGCTGAGCACAGGGATGTTTGTCTCTTATAATAACCATTATTATTAGCGACTTGTCACACCTTGGCATCTCCACTGCAGGTCAAATGCTCCCGGGGAAAATGCAAATTTGAAATCTTAAGTGGATTTTTAACTTATGGCAATGCTTTCTGGCTGACATTTAATATTCTTTTATAAACAGGAGAGAGGCTGTCACAGTGTGATAAAATACTACTCTCCCACACCACTTCCCCAGTCCTTACTTATGGTGAGTTAGAAACATGTTGTTCTGGGGTGGAATCAGAGGTTCACTGTGAATTCTGCAGTTGCACTCGGAGCTATTTCTATCAGATCAATCTGCAGTCAGACAGCACCAGTCCCTGCCTCCTGTCATTTATCTGTGCCTCAGTTTACCTCCTGATATATGGCTAGGCAGTTTGGCACTGTACCTTACTGACAGCCTGGGCAGGGAGCAGCCCATGCATGCACTTGCTTGGGTAAGTGCATTTTATGGAAGGTCCAGGGCCCCTCAGATTTGGAAAACAAGAGCTCTTGGAGTAAACACTTGCTGTGTCCCTGTGTCTCTGCCCTCTGCTGGGCTGTGCAGGGTGGCAAGGGCTGAAGGAGTGACTTTTTTTCAGAGTGCAAACACAGAAGGTCCCACTTGGGTGACCCCAAGAGAAATGCCTAGAGATCTGGGGCAGGAAGCTCAAATACACGCCGGTGGTGGCTGTGCCCAGGTGGGGCAGGGCACAAAGCAATCACTCACTCAGGTCGTACACGAGGAAGAGGGCACTCATTCCAGCTTGTTGGTGCTCTCCCACTTTGCACTCCACCCTCCAGATCCCAGCATGTGAGGGCCACATCTCCACTGTCCCAAAGACACCTGAGCAGGAAAAGAGAGCAGAGCAGAGGGGAGTTACTGCCTGTAATAGGATGCCACTGTGCCAAGTGCTGTGCAACCACAGGGATAGAATAGTCCAGATCCTGGTATTCCCCCCCCACCCCAGAAACTTCCTAATGGCACGACATGAAGCCCTGGCAGAGGAGGTGCACAGTGCCTGTGCTGCATCTCACCAGGATAAAGGTTGTAGACTCCCATGCGATACTCCTGGCTAGTCCTGACGTTGAACAGCTGCCCGTGGAAGTGGACAGAGTGGATGTCCTCGGTGCTGCCCATGTTGAGGAGGTGCCATCGGACCCGTCGGTGCTGGGCCATCACCAGCCCGGGCAGGGTGTCGCTCACATAGCCGTTGATGGCTGGGAAAGGCAGCGGTCAGGAGGGGCTCAAGGCTCTGGGGTATTTCCATCCTGATCTAGGCTGTGGGATGGAAAGGGCGAGGGCAAGGATCCTCACCATGGAAGGAATGGTTTCTCCTAAAGTCAGGGCTGTCCTGCTGGAGCCAGCAGGGAGGGCGGCAGTTTCTGTAAACGTTCTCTGGGAAGTACCAGCTTTTGGTCTCGTCAAAGATGGTGAAGAGCAGGGAGAACTCCTGCACAGCCAGCTGCCTCTTGGAAACGTAGCTCAGCACCCCGCGGTTGCAGATGATCAGTGGCCCGATGAGGCCTGAGTGCAGGTCCTTCTCCTGCCAGGGAGCCAGGAAATAAGGGTTTGCCTCGGAGCAGGAGGCAGCCCTGGCACCAGCAAGGGGCACAGCGGAGAGGAAAGTGGTGAACCCGTCTGCATCCCTGGCCTGGCTCCCACTCCAGGGCACATGCAGGGAGGGAAGAACATCTTGGGCCCAGTGGGGCATCCCCACTGTACCCCGAGATAAGAAAGGCTGAGCAGCAAATGTCTGCATGTGCTTTCAAGAGACGTGGTGTCTGTCTGTCCAACAGTCCCTACTGCCTTGGACCCAGGAGCCAAATTCAGGCAGATTTGGCAGAGAGATAAGGAACTGCAGAATGCTGGTTCCTTGCAAGTCTCATAAGCTGGAAGAATTGGGGAAAGGGGTGAAAATCCAATGGAGAGGAGAGGAGAGGAGAGGAG
>VWZN01019459.1:121181-139728 GCA_013396955.1 Regulus satrapa | reverse complement strand
GAGGAGAGGAGAGGAGAGGAGAGGAGAGGAGCAGCATCTATTCATCACTGTAATTGACACCTGATAATCTACACAGCCCCAGCCTGCTTTCAGCACAGCCCCATAGGGAATTCCTTGACCTCACAGCCAGCACCCAGGCGTGCTGCCCTCTCCCCTTCCTGGGCTGCCCATGGAGACTCCCACCTACCAGGTCCACATTGGAGAAGTAAGCCCAGGCCTTGCAGTCGAACTCCTGCGTGGTTGGTGCCATCTGGGGCAGAACTTTCCAGGAGTATTTCTGGTGGCCACCAGGCTGCACCACCCCACCCTGCTGTGTTGTGCCTTCATAGGCTGTCAGCGTGGAGTGGAAGGAGAAGGGCCGTGAGGCCAGGTTCTTGAATGTCACCTGTACCAGAGGGAAGGCAAAGCAGTGCAATGTGAGGGAGCAATGCTGACAGCGCTCTGGACCCTGGGGGTGGGTGCAGCCAGCTGGTGGAAAGGATGTCCCTGGTTCCCAGACCTCCATGCAGTGGCCAAGCCCTGCTGAATCACAAGCTGTAGTTGTGCAGTGCAATCTCTGGTGGAAAGCACACCCTGGGTTCATGTCTGCTGGATGAGGCTCTTTGCTCAATGGAAGCAAGGTCAGATACACTACTGCCTCTGGAGCCCAAAGGTGCTAAATTCATCCTGGTGAAGATTTCCATGGAAACTGGGCAACTTCTCTGAGGACACAAGTACTGAGCTTTTCACCTTCTCAGGTAAGTGTTGAAGGACCTTTGGTAGTGTGGGAAGCCCAAGTCAGCCCTCCTACAGAGGAGGTACACCTAAAAGAGCTGTACTGAGCCCTGCTTAGCTCACTACCCTTTTTGCAATCCCTTCACCCAGAAGGCTCCCCATGGAGCCCAGGAGCTGATCAGGCCATGCTGCTGCAGGGGTTGGGTCTGTTTCAGGTCCAGGGCTTTGCAACTGAACACCCCAAGGTTCCTGCTGGCCCACTCCTCCAGCCACTGAGGTCCCTCTGAACGGTGGCTCTGCCTCCCAGTCCGGTGCCATTCACGTGCCAACAGGGCAGCTCCTGTCCTCAAGCCCTGAAGGTCAACCCCTGGGCACTGCAGAGCCCACCTCAGCACCCCCTCTGGCTGAACTCCAATAACAACAGGGGGATTTCTGGTTTTATAGGAAATGGGAACTTTCTACTCACCATGATGACATCTTGAACTTCTGCCCTGATGTAGGGCCCGAGGATGCCCAGGTGTTCATCCAGCTCGCTCCGCTGCACCGGCTGTGTGAAAGAGTTATCCAGGTACTCTCGGAAAACCACCTTGCGGTACTGCCAGGAATGCTTCCTCCTGCTTCTCCGGGGGTCCCTGCAGGGGGATGCCAGTTAGGTGAGTCAGGTGACACTGTCCCATAGTGAGGACAGCCATGGCAGCATTGTTATAGGTCAGGGGGATACAGAGCTAGAGTATCCCTGACCTATTTGCAAGGAAGCTCGAAATTTCTGGAGGTTTAAACTCCCCCAGGTAGAGGGGAAATGCTGGGAGCATCCTTCCCCTGGGCTGCTTGGCTGGGTTGTACTGGTGCCGAGCTGTGATCCTGCCTGCCAGGACATGCCACCTCATGCATCATGCCATGCCATGCCATGCAGGAGGAAAGCATGCAGGAAAATCCCACTTACATTGCTTTTAGGAAGTGCTGGGGCCTCTGGTCCCCATATTCCCACATCACCTCCACTGCCGCAATGAAGTATTGCCGTATCTCTCCCTGGAAGGAGCGTGGATCATGCTCCTCTTCCCCATACATGTCAAAATCCTCCACGGTCTGCTCTGCATCACTGTACTCATCATAGTCAGTCTTGGCAGTCTTTGAGGGGCTGGAAAGTGTCCCATTGTTCAGGGCAGGTTCCTCCCTGTGTCCTGGGATGTGGCTTCTCTCCTCAGCTCTGCTGTTGCTTTCCCCATCCTCCTTGGGCTCTCGTAGGCCCTGCCCCTCTGTCTTCTCTGTTTCTCTGAGGACATCTTCCCTGCCGAGCACCTGACATCCATGAGGAGTGTCTTGCCCATACTGTGCTGGCTTTTTGGTGCTGTTGCTGTTGTGAGGGGGACTACTTGGAGACAGTGAGCAGTTCTCTCCCATGGCTGATTTCAGAGACATTCCTTCTGGGCTTTGCCCAGACATTCTCCCAAGCATATTGTCCTCTGTGGCATTGAGCTGCTGAGGCTCAGGACTGAACCGACCCAGCTGCTCCACGGAGTTCGTCTGCTCCTCCATCTGGCTTCTGTCCTGAGCCTGCTCGCTCTCGGGAGCCCCCCACTCCACAGCTCTGCCTGGCTGCAGCTCGGCCAAAGCTGGGCTGTGCAAGTCCCCCATGTTCACCGCAGCCCCCGGGGAGACAGGGTCCCAATTTGAGGCCAGGTCTGCGGCCTCAGCAGTGACCTGCCTTTCTGAGCTGCTCGCTGCCCCTGCTGGCCCTGTCCCCAGTGCTCCCCGTGAGGGGAGGGAGCGTCTGCTGGGCTGAGCTCCCTCACTGCTGCCCTGTATCCCCCTGGCTGTGCTCAGCTTCCCCTCGGGATACATCTCATCAGCCTGTACAGCACCCCTGTCTGGCTGTAGCTTCCTCTCAACCATGCTGGATTTTTCTTCCAGGTTCTGCGGGGCCACCATCACCTCAGGCGAGGTTTCGCTTGGTGCCAAGGACCTCTTTTTGAAGCGAGTGATGCAGAAAGGGGAATGAGGTCCACACATCTTTGGGGCTTCCTTATTCACTGCTGTCTCTTGGGGCTGGCTGGCCAGATCCTGCTCTGCTGTCTTACCATCAGAGAGGGGTTTCCTGCTGCTGGTGTTAAGAAGACCCAAACCTCTGCTCTCCAGTGACCTAGCTTGTTCAGGTTTCCAGTCAGGGCCACTCATGCTTCTGGCTGTAACTCTGTGTCTCAGAAACTGCTCAGAACTCTTTGAGAAATCATTTGGGAACGGCCTGGTGTCATTGCTCACAACATTCGATTCAGAAAAGGCAATACTGTCCAGCTCTGCTAATTCCTTAGCATCCTGAAACACTTCTTTCAAAATTACTTCATCCCTTTCTTCTGTCATTACATAGCTGGATGGCTCAAGGTCATTGGTGTCTGCAAAGGTGGTGTCTAGAAGGCTGGTCCCTTTGGCAATTCCACTGGCTTTTTCTGTGCCACTTTTCACAGGCAAGGAGTTACTCTCATCTGTGAAGATTTCTCCTTGTACAGGTTTGTCTGACAAAGAAACATTTTGCTCTTCAAAAGTCTTGTAAAAGCTTTGTGAAACCACTTTGTGAAGCCTTTTTTCCAGCCTAGCATCTAGGTAATTTGATGAATAATTGCTTTCTATGGCGTGACTGTGAACCACAGCATGCAAAGTCCTATTATCTTCTGCCTCATCTGGAGATGCAGCAGGATTGTTCAATGTGGAGGAAGAGTTGTGATCAGAACTTAAAGACGGTGCTGTACTCATTGTCTCCTCTGACTCATACAGGTTAAAGGATATTTTGTCAGCCCCTTTTAGCAGCTTGTCCTCATTACCCTGTGAAGACACATCTTGAAGTGCCAGGTTGTGCTCCAGATCATTCTGATGAATTGAGCTCCTGTTCTCCTGAAGAGGGGCTTTTCCAGCAGCATAAGCAATGGAGTTCCACAGGCTTGTTGCATGAGTAGTTGTTTTTTGAGGCTCTGCTTCCAGGTTCTCTATCCTACCACCAGACTGGACTGTCATTCCTTTTACTGGCTCCTGCAGTTCTGGGATTTTTACCACTTTTGCTCCTGCCAGAGCATCTCCTGGAGCTGCCGTGGCTTGGTGCAGCCATTGATGATCTTCTTCTGAGCTCACAGTACCATGGACCCTTCCACTGACACTCACCAAGTGTTCTCCAGGTGGGATTCCTTCAAACCCTTCATCCTGGCTGATGAATTTTGACAATTCTTCATCTTCTAAGAAGGACTCATAGGACACTGGCTCATAGTTGGTCTCTGGCAGAGAAGACATGGAAATATCATGTGGATCTGGCATTGTTCCTAAAAACGTTGATGTTCCATTGGAAGAGGGATCAGAAATCCTGCCATTGCTCGGGACAGCCCCATGTTCTGTCAGGCACGGTCTTATCTTCTCTGTCTCATTTCTGGAAGAGGTGATGTTGCTCAGTTGCTCATTCACACATGACTTCTTTCTTTTAGAGAAGCCCCTGGGCTGGAATTCAAAGGCAACCTCCTCCCCATCGGAATACACATAATCTTCCCCATCAGTGTATTGCTCATACTGGCACTGCGAGACCGTGAACTTGGCATGCATCCCTCGGTCTCTGAAATCAGGATTGAGGCACCCCAGCGTCCAGACACCTGTCTCAAGAGAGGGCAAAAGGACACCATCAGCCCACTTCAGTGGGAAATTGGAAGAGATGCCATCCCCATGCTGCTCCCTTGCTAGTGCCACCGATATTTTCAGGCAGCCTCTGGCTCATGGTAGTGATTCCATGCCTTCATACTCCCTCGAGTGTCTTACAGCCGGACCCACCGAGTTGCTGGCAACATCAGAGCCTTAGAAGCACCATCAGCAGGGCTGGTGCTTCCTGGCAGAGCTTAGTGAGCTACACACACCTGTGAGGGCCCAAGTAGAGCTTGGTGAGAGCAGCTAATGGAGTGAGAACCCACGGAGCCTCCAGCAGCAGCAGTCACCATAACCCACCCCCAAAGACATCCTGGTGCTGTCAAACACACCTCTCTCCCAAAGACAGTCACCACATCTCTCCCACTGAGGGAGAAAGCAATGAAAGGCTGCCTCTCACGCACATCCCCAGCCAGTGTGTTTGCTCCCAGCAGAGAGGGTGAGAAGTGTGATTTCCGGGCTCTGCTGCTGGAGAGAGCTGCCACCTGCTGCCGGCTGAGCTGCTGCTCTGCTTCTGAGCAGCAGGCAGGAATCCGAGCTTAAACGGATGTGAGGCTTGGCTGGGTTGTAGAAAGCTTCCTGGGGTGTCTAGAAATCCTGACAGCTTGGCTCAGGGTGCAGTGCTCATGACCATCGTATCAGTGCTGCAATCACATGGTCAATCCTGTGTCTTCTCTGTGAGTGGAGAAATGGTTTGACAGCACCGCTTTTGCCAGCACTAAGGAAAAAACGCTGAGTGGGGGGAAATAGAACTGAACTTTGAAGCAAATCTTTTCTGGGATACTTCTCTGGCTGTGGTTTCTGGCCTTGCAAAAGTCTGGAGATAAATGGCATGGCCAGCAGCTGAACCTGCAGCAGGGACAACACTGCCACTCCCCCTGACCTCTGAGCTTGGAGCCAAGATTGCAAATGTCCACCAGGCTCACGTTACTGCAGCCAGCCCACTGGTTTGGCAGCATGCATGACCTTAACACACCTTACTAATTAGGTAAAATACCGTAATCCAATTTATTTAAGTTTTGAAAGATTTAATCACTGCCTCTCACTTTGCTGTTCCAGCAAGCTGTGGAACCCTTTGCTCTCAGAGCTGTCAAAGGGAATTGGGCACCAAAGAACTGGCTGGAGGTGCTCACTGATCTCTGCTGGGATGCCAAGCCCATGGTTTATAGGATAGCCCATGCTACTAACCTGGCTTTTCCAAACTCATGATGACTGTTTCTCCAGAAAATGGGAAAAGAGTAAGCACGTCCTCAAAGACCATGTTGCGCTTGAAGGTGTTTCCAGAGAAGAAGATGGAGAGGAAATCTGTTTGGGCCCCAACACTCAGGACATACCAGTACACAACATCGTTCAGGCAGAGTTTCGTTTGGAGGTTGTCAAATACAAAGCCATTAATAGCTGGAAGAGGGCAGGGGTGAAACATTTCAAGATCAAGTTCCCTCCATGGCTGCTGAGCTGCTGCATATCCCCTGCTCCTTCCCTGGGGCAGGGATGAGCCTGTGTCTGTGGGGGCTTTGCAGGGAGCCCCTGGCTGAGTACTCACTGTGCATCACATTGGAGGCATAAAACTGGGGCTCCTGGGTATCCACATGGGCTGCATCAGAGCAGAACCTCTTGATGTTTTCCTCCAGGTACCAGCTGTGGTTCTCATCAAAGACTGAAAACAGCACCAGCTTCATGTTGTCTGACATTATCTGGAAAAGAGAGGGAAGAAATTATTCCTGGTCTGATCAGAGCACCCCTGGTGCCCAGTGTAGCTGTCAGGTCTCAGTCTGGGTGCATGGAGAAGTTTACTGCTATTTCACAGGAGTTAGGGTGCAATTTGGGGGAAAGACAGCGTGCAAGGGAGGATGGGGAAGGGAGAGGCATTAGGACTGTTGGTAGGGTTGAAAAAAACAGGACATACAAATTTGGGTGTACTTAAATATTTCACCCACCACAGTTATTCCAGCCTTTCAGCCTAGAAGTTGAGGCAACAAAGGAAAGACCCACCTGATTCCCCCTCTGATCCATGGACTTCTTGGAGCAGATGAGGAGGGGCCCAATCAGACCTGAGGCCGTGTCTCGGACTGGGTCGATGGAGCTGTAGTAGAAACGGGTGAGGCAGCGAGGATCTGCCTCTGTTGGGCCATCCTCAGTGGTGAGACTCCAGCTGTAGGTGAACGACTGCCCAGGGGGAATAGGAATATCCTTCACATCTTTCTCTGGCAACACACAACCCAAGAGCAGACCAGTTATGTCTGGGCTGCTCCTGCAAGGGGTGATTCCACTTTTTAAAAGAGCTCAGAAATGTTTCCTGACCACACAAGCTGCAGAGGGAATCACCCATGCCCATCCCAGGATCCTGGTGGGATGTGGCATGGCCTTCACAATTCATGGGCCTGGGAGAACAATAACAAGAGGTGAAAACAGCTCTGGGAATGAAACCTGGGGGGAAAAGAACAACCCCAGAGCAAAAACTGGGAGATGGCAAGAGGGAATCTTGCAATCAAAATCTCGCGATTCAAAATTACGGTGAACCCCCTACACGAATGCAGGTCACAGGGAGCCCAAGGAGTGAGGGCTGTAAATAAGCTGCAGTCACAGGCAGGATCACCAGGATGCTTCCTACCTTGTCAGAAACTGGATGGACCAATTAACATGACCCCAGCTCCCTGGCTGAGAATGTCCCTTCTCCCACTCATCACTGATGCCCTCCTTAAAGACAGGGTTACATGGCACCAGTGGAACATGAACCTAGAATCATCCTAATCCCTGGGACTGTAGAGCTTAGGTGCTTCGATGAATGGACAGACCAGTCGTACCACAAGCTTCAGGAAACTCTCCTGGCCCAGAAAAATGGCAGTGGCCAGGTGATATCCCAAGTTCCCATGGCCTGCCTTACCTTGTGTGCGTCTCAGGGCATAGTAGGGCCTGACGCTGGTGAGGCCGTGAGGGTAGATGTTGTAGGGTCGGCTGGCCAGATTCCTGAACACGATCTGAAAGGACAGGCAGCAGGAATGTTTGGTGTTTTATAATCACTGTAAGCCCTTGAAGCTGCTCTCAGTGCCATTGCAGAGAGGGAAGCACTGGACAGCACTGCTCAGGGGTTGGCTACCTGCCAGTGATCAACAGGAGGTGCTCAGATATGTCTGGGATCTTAAAGTCAGAATATAAGAAACCACAGTTTCTCTGTGATGAGCCTATACTGTCCGTTGTTCTGGGAGGTGTCTGTTTTAAGGAGGGCATGAAAATATTAGATTTATTAAAGAGAAAGTTACTGTCTTTAGTCTTACTTAACATATGAGTCAGAAGAGGGCCATCAATCCAGGCCCCACAAGACCAGGACATTAAGTATGCACAGCAATCAAGAGCTTTAAAGTGCTCCCCACTTCACTGCATGAAGTCCTTCCTTTATTTCTCTAAATAGCTCTGTCACATGCCCACAACTGCACAGGGAACCTCAGGGAAGGAGCAGAAATGTGAAGCTGCTGGAAACCATCCCGTTCCTCCCAGCTGCAAACAGGTCAAGTGGTTGGGAGAGGCACTTTGGGAGACAAAAGTGACAGTCTCCAATGCTCTGAGGTAACAGCAAACAGAGGGAGAAGAGCAGAGGATAAGACACTCCTGCCTCAGAGGAAGGTGCTGGATGTCATGTATTAACTCACACAGCTCCTAAAACACCTGAAACAAAGTCAAATCAGAGGGACTGGGCCATATCCTGTGCATCTTACTGAGAGCATTTACCTTAAGCTGCCAGTAACATCTGCCTTTCCAGTGAATTTTGAGCACTGTCAAACATGAGAGAGCACCTAAATGACTTAAGTCAGACCTTAGCCACAGGCCAAGAGGTATCAGTAGGAACAGCATCAAGCTCTGAGGTTTCCCCTTGCAGTGGAAAGCTGTGTTTCTCTTACCTTAAACTGATCTCCCACCTCCCCCTTGATGACAGGCCCCAGAATTCCCTTGTCCTGTTGGTTGGACGCCTTGCGTTTCTTGAAGGCTGCATCCTCATACTCCACAAACACCACTTTCCTGTACTTTGAACCGATCCGCTGCGGGCCAGGCTCCAGGTACAGGCTTGTCATGTTTCTGCAGGCAAAGGCAGAGAAAGAGCAAGTGGCCATGTGCAGGACGCTGTCAGAAACAGAGCAAGACCTTCCATCCTCCAAGGACCTGGCTGATGGCTGAGAAGGTCACCAGGAGTTGTTGTCTGCTCAGAAAGGACTGATTCCAGAGGCCTTGGTGACAGAGAGACAAATGCCCTGGAGACAAATGTCTCTGCAGGGCATTTGGTAAAATGGAGCAAAGCCAGATCCTGCCTTCCCATGGCCTCCCCGAGACCATTCTTGTCCTGCATCCATACCGTTAGTGTTAATAAAGAAGAACAAAACCGACCAGGTTGGGCAGAATGAAAAGCAATTTCTGGGGAATAGGGGAAGAGCTGGTAGGGCTGCCCCGAGGAGCAGCCTCATGAGCACACATGCCCAGTCTCACCTGTCCAGAGACACTGGCTTCACAGGGGCATAGTCCCAGTCCATTTCCTCAGCTGCAATGTAGTAAGTCCAGGTCACGGGCTTGTCTTTGGCAAAAGAGCGCACTTGGATCACGTGATAAGTTTCCTCCTCTTCCTCGGGGTAATCCAGGTCCTCTGGCTCGTTTAACAGCTTCCCTGTCTTCAGCAGGCGTTCCTCAGGACACTCCTCCACCTTCACAAAGGCCTCCATGCCAGCTGGGCTCACACAAGCCAGGCAGAAAGGGTCACACTGATGTGCCAAAGCAGGCAGGCACTCGCCCAAGCCCTGCCTGGGAGAAATCTTCTCCACTGCTGTTCCCATCAAATGGGCCAACGTGGATCAACCCATGCCATCTGCTGTGGGCCAGACTGCAGGGGGATGGAACACTAGGGAGCAGCAGGGGCCTTGGAGCTGCAGCACCACACCGAACCCTGAGCCCGGGCCATCCCCTGAACTGCCTTCCCCCCAGCTCTTGGAAAATAAGGTTACCTTGCTGATGGGACAGTATCTGGCAGAACATCCGAAACCAGCCAGCTGATCCTGGCATGGTCTGGGCTGTGAGATATGTGGCAGGGGAGATTTCTAGGCTGCTGAGACGGTGGCCTCTCACCAGGAATGTGTGGCCTTCAAAGAAGATGGAGTGGACTTCTGGCCCAGAGCCCAACCCGATCACATGCCAGTGGACCTGCTTCTTGAGGCACAGTGTGAGACCTGCCAGGAGACAAGGAAAGCACCCAGGAGTCAGCACTGTGTCCAGCCCTTGTCCCCACTCTTGGTGCCATAGACTCAGAGTCTGACACATGCTGATAGAGTCCCCTGCTCCTGCACAGGCTTCAAGCTGGATAAATCACACATGGACTGTCTGAGCGAAACAGAGGCATGGGTCACAACATCCCTGTGAGATAAAACTAAATTTACAGAATGGGGGACTGTGGGAGGAGAGTGGGATGCATGGTGGGATGCAGTGGCAAAAGAGAGATGTTCTCCTTGATTCTATAAATAGGGAAATGAGGCACTGGAAAGGAGAATCGTTTGTCTGGTCACACCACTGGCAAGCCTGATACTAAAACACTGCACCTGGAGCAGGGCTACAGCACGTCCTCAGCAGTAGCTGAAATACCACAAAGGGCAGAGAGGGGTCACTAGGATTATTTGAGTGCTGGAGAAAATTCCTTCCTCAGAGACAGTCAAGGAGCTCAGTGTGCTTAGGAAATGGGAAAGAATTTGACTGCATTGTAAAAATATTTTCCTGGGGAGAAACTGATGTGTGCTGAAGGGCTCTGTAATCTAGCAGGGAAGTGAATAACAAGTTCCTGGAAGCTCAAGCCAAACAAAGTCAAATACACCATCGAGCGCTTGCTTTTGGCAGAGTGCAGAGGTGACTGGAACAGATCCCAAGGCCTGGGAGGAAACTGGGTGGAGGTTCCATCCTGAGGCACTCAGCTCTCCATTTCCAGCTCTCCATCAGACACCTCTCAGGCCAGGTCCTGCATCCAGGGAGGAGGATGCTGAGTGGAGGTGGATAACGTCTCCAGGCAAAACCCACTGTGTAGACACAGTGGTTGACCATGAGGTTTCCTCAGCTCTTAAGCTTTATGAACTTATCAGGGAATTTAGGGGAGTTTTGCTTTTGTCTTTCACTGGAGAATGGCCAGACCTAAGTGGAGGTTTTAGAATGTGGTTCACCAAAGCTGCTGGTGGTAATGACTCTCCTGGCAGCATTTCCCAGTTTGCCTTGGAGATTCCTCACTCTCGGGCAGCTCTGGATCTTTTCCCAGGAGAACACCAGAAAATAGCAACTTTTGTGTTCACTGAGCTCAAACTCAGCCTTTTCTTTTGCTCCTCTGAAGAAGAGGAGCCTGAGAGAAGACCTTATCACTCTAGCTGCACCAGGGAAGTTTACATCAGATATTGGGAAAAACTTCTTCACTGAAAGGGTTGTCAAACACTGGAACAGGCTGCCCAGGCATTTGAAAGACTTGTACATGTGACACTCAGGGACATGGTTTAGGGGTAGACTTGGCAGTGTTAACTTTACAACTGGACTTTATGATCTTAAGGGTCTTTCCAAACCTAAATGATTCCATGGTTCTATTCCTAAAATCTTATGAAGGTGTTTTGGTGAGAGCTAAATGGTACCTCCAGCCTTGTTCAGAGGGCTACAAAAGATTTTATATATCAGATAGATCTGCTACCAGCATTACTCTTGGAGACCTCCAAGGGAGTCAGCTGCACTTGGCAACACAGACAGCTGGAAACAGCTCCCACCCTGCTGTCAATGGGAAAGGCAGACCAAGGAGCTGAAATATAAGACTGCCTCTGAGGTGAACACAGCCTAACAGATCCATCACCTGGAAACTCCTCTTGATCGCTTTTCTTACATCCTTTCCCAAGCTACCTCAAGTTGACAGACCTCAAGGCTCCAGCTCTGTTCCTGGCAGCTCCCATGCCCCCCACCCTGTCCCACCAGGACTCACCAGGCAGGGAGCCATTGATGTAGCCATTGATGGTGTGCAGCTCTGTCCTGTTGTGAGCCTGGGGCTGAGCAGCTGCTGAGGAGCCCTGCTCAGAGTACCAGCTTTTCCCTGTGCAGGGAGGAGGGAACAGTCAGATTTCACCAGAGAGCATAGCAAAGGTTTCCCTTCTCGGGGAGGTCAGGTGTGTGGTGCCTGTGGAAACCCACAGCACACCTGGCCATGGCTCTGCATGGCTGTGGGGGTGGCCACTACACGTGGGAATGACTCCTCTCTTAACCTGTGTGATGGGAACAAGGCCAGGGCATGGGATGGCAGGGCTGGGAGGGCTGCAAGCTCCTGCACCTGGGGAAGAGGAGGAGGGGCAGTACTGCACACGGAGCACACAGGAACTGCACAGGCTTAAACCCTTGGGAGGGGTTGTGGGTGCCCTAGACCTGGCTGAATGCAGGGTCTGACACCACTCAGTCAGCAATTACCTTCATCAAACACTGCGAAGAGCAGCACAAACTCTTTCTGCAGGCCCTCGTTCCCATCACTCTCCAGGGTCCCTGCAAGATGCAATGAGATGGATTTAAAGATCAGCAAGCACCACCCAGAGAATTCCCTCTGTGCTCTTCAAGAACTGCTAAACCAAGGCCAGGCTGTGGTTTGCTTTTGTCATGTCTCACAATTGCAAGCCCTGCTTCCAGTCTTGCAGTCCCCAAAAGTCCATGGTTGAGAGGTAGCTGCCCCCAGAAGGCACCAAAAGGTCAATTTGTACTGTCTCCTCTTAGACCTTTACTCAGTGGAGAAACTGCTCCTGCTGAGTCACTGGAGCCTGCAGACAGTGCCCAGGCATTTCCAGTGACTATAGAGGGGTCTGGACAACTACCTCCAGGATATGTCTCAGCCAGGGATGACAAATCTCACCCCAGTCACATCTTCTTGTACCTTGTGCTGTCAGGATTTCAAGACTGAACCCCAGGAGCACTTTCATTTAGCACAGCTCACTGACTCCACTGCCTTGCTCAGCCTCAGGAAGACCTCTGTGATTATTCTGCTTTTCAATTAATGGTTGCATGTGGCCTGTCCCCATCCTGTGCTGTCCTTACCAGGCTGGCACACCAGCAGGGCTCCAATCAAACCAGAGTTGATGTCCTTCACGCTGTTGGTGTTGGAGGAGTAGGAGTGGGTCAGGCATGTTGAGTCATCATCCGTTGGGCCCTGGTTTTCCTGGATTTCCCAGACATATGTGTGTGTCTTCCCAGGGTCCACCCTGTCCCCCTCCTTCTCTGGCTCGCTGGTCTCATCCTCATACCCTGCTCCTAAAACCAAAGAAATTGCCAGATGTCACCGAAGGTTCATTCCCAGCACACCCTGGCTACAGAAATGCCCTCCCTCCAGCCCAGAACACAGCCCCTCTCCATCCCAGGGGAGTGAGTCCCACGGGCAGTGGCAGCAGCAGAGCTCTGCCAGACTCACATGTCGGGCAGTGCACCCACCACCTGCCCTGAGTTTAGACAGCACCTTCCTCCTTCTGTGTGTTACCTCCATAACTGCTACATGATTGCTCTGCCCTGTTTGCTCAGCTCATTCCCGGGCTGGGCACGGTCATGTCGCTCCCCCAGGCGAGGCCATCTCTGTGACCATCTGTCCTCACAGAGGGACACGAGCAGCAGGGTGAGGGAGGGATGCACACCTGGCAGGCAGGTGGCAGAGCAGGAGGTGCTACACAAGGGCTTTGCAGCACCTGAGGTTGCCCAGCTCACCTTCTGATGCCTTCCAGTAGGACACCCCGACAGCATGGAGGCTGTACGGGCGGGAGGCCAGGTTTTTAAACGTGATGACCACCGTGTCATAGACTTCTGCTCGGATGGTGGGGCCTAGGAGACCTGAAGGGGATAAGACAGTCAGGTCAGGCAGCTCACACCCTGCCACAAGCCCCGGAGTGTCCTGACTTTCCACAAGCCCAGTTAGTGGTTATCCCTCGTGCAGCACAGCAGCATCAACTGCATCAGCTCCAGCAAGGCTCTCTGCATCCCCAGGAGCTCTGCCATACTGGGATCCACCCGGGTGCTTTCCTGCTCCTGGCTGAAGAGCAGCCAGCACCCAACCCAGGATGAGTCTGGTGGCTGTCAAGTATTGCTGGAGCTCCCCACACTGCAGGTGTTTCTTACCCATCCATGCTGGCTTGAGCTTGGGCTGTGTGAATGAGCCATCAGGGTACTCCACAAAAACAGCTTTCCTGTACCGGGGAGGGACACCGGCTGGGGGGGGACGTGGGCCCGCTGCATGCCCCAAAATGCTGTAGGAGGAAGGAAAAGCCAAGGCTGATTGCACAGACCCATCCATGCACAGCCATCCTCTTCCTTCCCTTCCCACCAGTTTGCTTACTGGAGCCCCAGGGATCGCTCACCCTGCTGTGTCCTTTGCATTTCCTGACAGCTCCCAAAGTGTGGTGGGAAATGTTTTGCTCGGTATACAGTTTATTTCAGGGCAGTGATTAGTGCTGTGGCGTTAGTCATGATGGAAGAAGACACAAGGCCATACCCAGATGCAGCTGGGACAGGGCACAGCAGTCTCCTGCCTTGTCCAGCTTCATGTTCCCCTGAGGCACAGGGCACTGGCAGTGCCCTGGTGACCTCTGCCCTGCAGCCACCCCAAGCCCAGCACCTTCAGGTGTGGCAAACAACATCACATCATGTGTAACTCACATCCTCCCTAGTTCCCCTCCAGGAAAGAGATTGTTGGGCTGCTGGCAGGTGTGGCAGTTTGCTTTATGTCTGAGCAATGTCCCCCGCATTTGGGATTTACACTTCACAGCAGAAAGATAAAGGAGCCTTGAATATATTTCACACTCCACTTATCTCTGTTGGCCACTTTCTATCTGTAAGAAGCTTAACAAATTCATTTTCCAGAAGGAATCCAGCATGTTTATCAGGATAACAAAGGCATGAATTTCATCAAGGATTTTAGAGGCTGATTTATCTGACCCTGGAATAAGACCATTTCCAGAAACCAGACAGACCTTTCCAGCTTTGTTTTGTTTAAAACGAAAGCCAGGTGGTATTTTTTCCCCACTTAAGAAGCAGGGAAGGTTGCTGTCCTGCTCTGACTAAGTCTTCATTCGAGGAGCAGCATTTCCCTTTGCGACTCTTCCTCAAGCGGAAGAGGAAGGAGACAGAGTGACTCAAATTTAGGAAAGGTAAGGCACACTCACCCCCACAGCCCTGGCTGGAAGCCACCTACAGCTGGAAGGTGCTGTGGGGAGAGCAGGGTCCACTCTCCTCAGGGGCAGAGCAGGATGGGAGCCCATGGAAACCCCACAGGCACCCAGCTCCTATAAGCCCAAATTCAGGCTGGCAGGAAACCCCCAGCAGGCACGGCCCCAGCGAGCAGTGCCATGCATTCAGCTGACTTGGCCCATGAACCATGAGCATTCCTGGTTTGATGGCAGTGGGGTCCAGCCCCAGCTTTGCTCTCCAGGGTGTCCCCACACTGAGGGGAGGTAGCTGAGCTGCAGGGTTGCTGGCACTCAGCTGTCCACTCTCAGGAAGCTGTGCCTTAATCTCTAGCTCACAGAAAGCCTAAATTTGAGAATGCAGCCCGGAGATATGATGGTCTGATCCTGCTAATTCTGCAGTAAACAAGGCAGAAATCCTCTGGAGCCAGGGGGATTTTGCTGGCATGCAGGGGCAAGGCTGGGAGGGGACTCCGTGACAACAGAGCTTAGTGCTGGGTCCCAGTGCTGGCAGAGCAGAGCCCACAGGAGACAAGCAGGCGGAGTTCAGCCCAGGGATGTCTGACCAAAGTTCTTCTGGCCAGTCCTCTGTAATTGGGGTCCCCGTGAACTTCCTTCCCCAATGGCAGCTGAAGCTGAGGCAGGCCGATAAGTTTCTGGCACCTTGGATCAGCATTGTTAGCCACACTATCTGTTCATCTCTTGGAGCTGGGAGACATCCTGCACTGCCAAAACACTCAGACATGGGCTGCTGCTACGTGTCCACCAGCTCCATGTCCGAGCTGAGGTCCCTGGGGCCATTGCAGGATGTGCTGGTCCTAGCTCTGACCCTGCTGGTGGGGATGTGTTTGGGAAGAACAGAAACTGAAATCATGGGAAAGGTGTGAGCAGCTCTGGCCTGGTGTGTTGTAGCCCATTAACTTGACAGAGCGTTCTACAAACATGCCAGAGAAACCCCTGGATACATCCGAGGGGTTTGGACGTCCTGCCTGGAGATGCACCTTTGGGAGCTGCCCTGAGGTGCTGGTGTGCTGAGGGAGAGCACGTGGAGCAGAAGGCAACACACACAGAGCTCAGAGACAGCCCAGCTCCAGGGGCAGCTCTGCCTGCCATGCTTTCCTGGCTCACTCCTGCATTCCCCTTATTTCCAGCCTGGCTATTTTCCTGTGCCCTCCTCCGTTGCAGGGAACTGGGCTGAGGTTGCAGGGCCAGGGAGAAGGCACCATCGTGCAGCTGGGAACAGCCACAACAAGCGAGCCCTGGCTCACATCACAGCTTCCCCAGGGGCTGCACTGCCTCTGCAGGCTGGAGCTCACCAGCAACTCCCTCTGAGACAGTCAATGTTATCTTCCCCCATTTTAGAGAAGGACAAGTGACCTCACACTGCCTGCCAAAGCCCCACTCGTCCCAGGGCAGGGTCAGGTCCCTGAGTCACTCCAGGGTCAGAAATAGTGCCCGAGTGCATCATAAAGCCAGTGCTGAAATGGAAAGCCACAGGGCTGAATTAACAGTGTGAGTGAACTCATCATCTCTATCACAGCCAAATGGATCTGAGGGCAACATCGATGAAAGCAGAGCAGGGGGGATTAGTAAAATGGAGGGTGCTGGATGCAATTTTCCTTTGAAGTAATCAAAAGGGGTAAAACCAACATAACTGGGATACAGTGACTACAGCAGCTAGTCATGCTGACCTGGGTCATCTCTAAGCCTGGCTTCCAGTACCTGACCACAGCTCCTGGCTGCCCAGGCCACTGTGGGTGTGACATGGGCTCACGGGCTGGACTCACCTCAGCAGGGAGTCTGGGGAAGGGGGATATGGAAACAGGGCAGAGGGAATGGGACAGCACAGGGGGTGTAGCCAGCCAGCTCCGTTCTCCGTGCTGACCTCAGAACATTCACAACCATGCATGTCCAAGCCAGCTGTGTCTTTAGACAACACCATCCTGATGCCTGAGCAATGCAACTCCCATTTTTTCCTTTCTACTTCGAAGTGCACAGGCAAAACCACCATGCCTTCCTCCTTCTTGCCACTGTGCATGAATACCATTCTTTGCCCAAACACTGAAAATTATTTTCAGTTTCTTATGGAAAAAAATCAGCCCCAGCAATGTTACACACACAAAGATATAAAAACTAAAGCTGGATTTTACTAGGGGCAGACACAGTGCAAAGCCCTTCTTGCTCAGAGTTATGTCAGGGGGGCACAGCCAACCTTTCTCTGCAGTGCCCAGGGAGTCGCAGGTGCCTGTCTCCCCTCACACTTCCCCAAAGCTCCCAGGATGCAGAGCAGAAAAGAAAGCACAGGTGGAAAATCAACTCATGGCTCCTAGCACAGGCTTTAAAGGGTCCTAGGAAAATGGCATTAAGATAAAACAGTGGGGACCAGTGGTGCAGAGCAGGTTTGCCCCTTTCCTTCTCTCTCAATCCACCTGCCCCTAATCAGGGGCTGCCCTTAGTGAGCTGCAATCACACCAGCCCTTCCCAGCCCTTCCAGCAGCTCAGTGCACCCACCCTGCCAGGTTGCCCCCAGCTACCTGCCTGCCTGGAGCCAAGCTCACAGCGCCCCGTGCCAGGGTGGAAGAACACCCAAGCCATGTTCTAGAACTGCAAAAAGATGAGCTTTACCCTGCAGGCGCTTGCAGCACGGACAGCAGGTCGCTGTGGGTGTAGTCCCAGGCGGTTTCCACTGCAGCGATGTAGTATCTTCTCACTTTGCTGATGCCCTCCTCAACCAGGCAGAGGAGCAGGAGGCTGCACAGGGCTCCCACCAGCACCATGCCTCCTGGCTGGGAACTGCTCTGACTTCGGGAGGAAAAGTGAAAAGGAAGGAATTAGAAAGAGGAGATAAAAGCCTTTATCTTCTCATCCAGCTGTTGTAATCCACCGGAGATGATGATTTAAAGCCAGCACGCACAGACTCACTCGGAGCACTGGAGAGTTTCTCAAAGACGTCAGGAGGGGAACTGCTTGGGCAGGTTTGCGCAAAGAGCGGCGTGTGAATGATGGGCTCTCCTGCTCTTCCTCTGGCAGTGGCAGGAGGAGAGGAAAAAACAAAAGGAAAGGGAGGGCAAGCAGAGCAGTAAGTTCCGCTGCAGGACCCAGCTGGCTCAGTGTCCTGGCTCCTGTCTGGGAGCAAGATGAGGAAAGGGAGGGTTGCAGAGGCAGCAGAATTTAGGTGTGGTCTTTGCCCCGTCTCACCTTCTCTGTCACCTCTGAAGAGGAGAGCAGGTTGCCAGGGATGCAGATGTACACATGTGACTTATCCCTGTCTCTGGGATGCCTGCACCCCAAACAGTGATTTGGCCACAAAACCTTGCCTCAAGGCACACGGGAGGAATGGGTTGGGATGGTCCCTTCCCACCAGCTGCTCTTCTCCTGCCAGGGTCCTGCAGTAGAGCTCAGAGAAGATGCACTGAGATGTTTTTGCAAAATTCTTTCATTTTCTTTATAACAATTCAATCTCTCTTTTTAAAAGCCCATGAAATCCCCCTCTCCTCATCAATGCACACACGTGTGCTCAGGCACACACGCTCCCGTGTGGTTGTCCCTTGGCTCACGAAGGCAGGAAGATGAGGAGGAACGCCCTGCATGGTCCCAGCATCCTCTGGATGAGTGAGGTGGGGAAATGTCCCATAAATCATGTCACAGGGCAGCAGGAGTGCAACGGGGGCAGTGACCCCTTTGGGGACAATCCCAGTGTGTGCAGAAGCATCCATGTGACAGGTCTTGGTGACTGGGAAACAGAGGGACACGGTGGAGGGATGGGCTTTGGGGGGGGTCTCTGACGTGAATGCTCAGCACGGGGCAGAAACCGATTCTCCCTCACCACCCTGCTGGTGGGTTTGGGGTCCTTCTAGCCGCTGTTTCCGCGCAGTGACAGCTCACAGCCAAACGAGAGTCCCCATGTCACAGGAAGCAAACCAGCAGGGGCTTTAGGAACCCCCTGTCCCTCCCGGCACGCCGCCGGT
>VWZN01019459.1:105440-120153 GCA_013396955.1 Regulus satrapa | reverse complement strand
CCGGTCCCCGCGAGCCGCGTGTCCGGGCGGGGCCGCGCCCCTGGGGGGGCAGCGGGCAGGGGGCCGTGGGACGGTAGTGCCGGCACTGAGCCTCTCCAGGTGCCTGCAGGTGCGAAGGACGACACGTTCAACGTGCTGGACCTGGCGGAGTACACCAAGAACCGGCCCTGGTGGCGCAAGATCTTCGCCCCCAGCTCGGGGTCGAGCGCTGAGAAATACAATGTGGCCACGCAGCTGGTGATCGGAGGGGTCACGGGATGGTAAGATGCGCCGCGCCTGCCCTTGCCGGCTGCCCTTGCCTTGGGGGTCACGCTGACAAGGGCTCATGTGGCAGTCATTGAGAGAAGGCTCATGCCTGCCATCCCCTGGCGTGATCTGCTGAGCTCTGAAATCCTGTCTATGACTTGAAGGACTGAGACTGTCTCAAAAGGAAGGAAATCGCAGCAGTCTGTTGTTATTACTAACTTCTGGCAAAAAGTGGTGCTGTTGAATTAGGACAGGCAGATATGAGCCTCTTGAAGCAAGGGTGGCTTCTGCACTGGAGGTGGACGTGCTTCAGGCAAGTGCATTAAAAGCCTCCTGGGATGGCAGCTCCTGGGGTTTCCTGTCACTTGTAGCTGCTTTGCCTCTTACCGTGCCCCTCATCTTCACCTGGCAACAGGGTGTTTATTCAACAGCGTATGACAGAGCTTTGTCTCCTCACAGAAAGGTGGCCTGGCCACCTCTCTGCTGTATCTTCCCTTGGTGCATTCAGAAATGGGCAAAGGCAGGTTTGCAAAGCGCAGAAGGAAAGGGAGGGAAGTGTGGTTTGGGTGGCACCGGCCCGTGGCTGCGTGACTGAGCAATGGGGTGGTGCTGGCTGCAGTTCTGCGGGCTGCAGGAGCATTCTTCATGCTGAAGGCAGGTAACCCATTTTGGAGACCAGTACAGCCTTAGATCACCGCTGTGTGCGTGTCCCATTGTTTTTCTCTTCTGAGAAATGAAAAGGTAAAGTAGTTGTTTGCTGCTTGCTTTACAGATAAATCAGAAAGAGGCTTGTGATTTGCTCCCCGCGCTCTATCTTGGAGCAGCATATGTGCTCCCTAATTTTCCCTCAGAGATGATACCAGTTAAAAAACCCCAAAACATCGAAACCTAAAATCACTTGTTGATTCTGGTGAAATCACAGGTTTCTGGTTACTCTTGTGGGAGAAGGATGAGGTTGAAGAGATAAGAATCAAACTGAGAAAGGCTGGAATGTGACAGCACAAAGTGAAAAGCTGTATAAAAAGCTACATATCAAGCATGAATTTCGGCTGGGTGCAAATGCTCTCTGTTGCACACGAGCTTCTTCTGCTGTTTGTCAGCCTGTCTCGGGTCTTGGGTAACTCCTGCCAAAGGCAGCCTTGCCTGTGGGAAGCATAATGAGTAGTGTGTGTGCTGTTTCATTCTCCTGACTGAACCCTGGTTGGTTTCTAGGTGTACTGGATTCATCTTCCAGAAAGTTGGAAAGCTGGCAGCGACAGCAGTGGGAGGAGGATTCTTCCTGCTTCAGGTGTGTAGGAGCAGCAGCCCAGGCTTTCTGCTGCTGGGGACAAACGTCTCTAGGAACCACGGCCTGCTGGGACACGTGGGGTCAGTGCCCCTCTGCCGGGGGCTTTGCGTGTTCTCCGGGACGCACGGGTGCAGCAGCAAAGCAGGGTCAGTGTGCACAAACTCCGGGATTGCCAGTGCACATCCACTGAGGATCTGCTGGCCAAGGGTCAGCTGCCGCTGCTGCAGGGGCACCTGAGCAGCCTTCAGCTGCAGCGAGCCGTGCTGCTGCTGCACGACAGGCTACCATTCCGAGTCCCGTGGACAAAGTGTCCCTGGAGGAACAGCTCCGCGTGTCAAGAAGGATTTATCCGTATCCGTGATACTCTTCCCGCCAGCCTGGCTTCCCACGAGTCCAGCCAGCACAGATGGGGCTCAGTGTAAAGCAGTGAGGAGGAGGAGAGCAGGGAGTTCTCTCTCTGTCCTCTACCACTCCCGCTGCTTTCCAAGAGCCCTGGCACTGAGGGATGAGCTCTCGTGTCTGGTGCCTCCTGCAGCAGGTAGAGCAGCTCCCAGGCCCTGCTCAGCTCTCACCCTTTGCTCCTCAGGCACACAGGTCCTGTCTGTGACTCATTCTCCCTCGCCCTCCTGGTTCTGCTCGTTCTGCTCAAAGGCAGAAGCTTGCTCTGGGCAGAGGGAGTTCCACAGCTGAATCACCCTAAGCAGATGAAATCGTTTGAGAGGAATGGGCTATTAATAGCCGTGTCCACCCACAGCAGCAGGGGAACTGCTGGGAGTCCCAACAGCCTGCGTGGCAGTTGTGAGGGGGAGGAGATGGCAGCTTTCACTGGGGAAGGGAGGCTGAAGCAGGCTCAGCTGCAGTGTGTGCCTAGCTGTTGGGGATTACTGTGGGAGACAGATGTTGCAGAAGAGCTCACGCAGTTCCAGGGGTGGTGTTCTGTGTTCTGTCCAGTTTTTAAACCAGTGTGCCCACTGGACCAGTGAGTGGGAGGTGGCTGTGGTCAGGGAAGGTGGGGGAGCAAGGGATCTGTTCAGCCGTGGTCATGCAGGACTTCAGGAAGGTTTTCTAATCCTCAAAACTCTAGATTGCAAACCACACGGGATACATCAAGGTGGACTGGAATCTAGTACAACGGGACATGAACAAAGCCAAGCAGCAGCTGAAATTTCACAGCAGTGGTAATAAAATGCCTCCAGAAGTGAAGAGCAGAGTGGATGAGGTGAGACAGCTCTCCCAGGGCATGTGCTGGAGGGAGAGCAGGGAACAGGATTGACTCCTGAGCTGTTACAGATGTTCCATTGTGCAAATACAGGGAGGGAATTCTTGCACGACAGCAAAATGGGAGAGATGGTAAAAGCTGTGGCTGGATGTTGTCTGCCTTGAGTTTAGGAAGACATAATTACCCACAGCATTCTCCTGAAAGAGCTGACTGCTCGTGGCTGAGCGGGGTGAAGGTCTGGCTGTGTGCTGGTGCCGCTGGGATGGGGAGCTGTTAGCTGGGAAGCTTTCCCAGATCTGAGCAGCGGCGTCTCCGTGAGCACCGCTTGCCTCGAGGAACGGCCTGAGGGATTTCTTCTTAGCAGGAGGGGCAGTGGGTGGCCTGATGTTGTTGAACACTGTTGTCTCTTCTCACCCCTGCTTAGGTCATCATATTTCTGAAGAAGAATGTTATCCTGACTGGAGGATTTGCCGGAGGATTCCTGCTTGGAATGGCATCCTAGAAGCTGCACTCTCCTCTCATGCCCAGCCTCCCCTCCCCTCTACCGCTGTTATCTCCTACTTAGAAGTCAAAGGATGTTGCCAGCAGACTCAGTCCCATCTGCTCACAGGTTCCAGCCCTTATTTCTTACAACGCTGCTTCTGATTTCCATCTTTTTCTTCTGTCTGGGCTGTTAGTGTGCTGGGGTTGGTCTGGAAGCTTACAACTCCCAGTGTATCATGATTTCCCACCAAATAATGCCCAGTCTCAAATTTTCTGATGAGTTTCAACTTCATAAAAATGTAGTGGCAGAGGAACCTCTTAAATGTGCTTCTTCCAGGTGCTCAGGACTGTTCTGTGTACTTTTGTCTGCCAGTGTATGTGTCAAACAGCTGTCAGCTCTTCACCATGATTTAGCTTTCAGTGTTCCTGCCTGGAAAACCTCTGCTTCCCTCTGCACAGGCATGGTCTGTGCAATCCAAAATGTGGTTGACTGTTCTGGGGTGGATGCAGAAGTATCAAAGGACGGTCTGAGCTGTGTCCAGGACAGGGGAATATGGATTTTCCTGCCCTTCCTCCAGCTGTTGCACTGCACAGAGGTGGCCATTTGGCTTTGTCTCTGCTGGTATCCTTCCCCAAACTGGAATCGCAGCCCTGGCACTGCTGATGGAGACTGAGTACTGAGGCTGACTCTCCAGGCCCTTTCCTCATCATGTGTTCTGAAAGTCACCGAGTCCTGTGCTGCAGAGCCACCTGACTGTTCAGCCTTTGAGGCTCTCTCCTGCTTCAAGCAGGCCCAACCTGGCTGTTTCAGATGGGGACATTTCAGCTGTGCCACTTACTGTAAATCACCCTGGGCCTCTGACTGGGGTTTCCACGTCTACCACAACCTTCTCTGGTCACTTTGGCATCGGTGATGCTCTTTGAGTTGTAACCATGTGGGACAGGATTGTAGAGAGGAAATACATCCCTGCTTAGGGTACATTGCACTGGTCCACGGTGCCGGCTGTACTGGAGAAAGGAGGATGATGTGAAGTCTGGAGTGCAGTCCTTTACCTGCCTCTGAAGAGCACAGATTCCTTCTCCCTGCTCTCTGCAAGCAACTGAAACGACAAAACTTTTGTTAAAAGCAGACCATGCTCTTGTGAGAGCGGCTCATTTGCATATTCCGGCCTCAGTTACCTCCCTTCCTTCTTTGCGTTTGCCATTTCCACAAGAACAGCTGTTTGCTGAATTCCATCAGCTGCAGCCCTTCTGGTGCAGGTGATGAGGCAGCCCAGGTGCAGAGCTCAGCTGTTTTTGGGCAGTCTGACCCGGCGCAGCTGTGTGCAGTACAAACATCCCCCGGCGGTATTCTGCGAGCGCGGAGACTTGCCCGACACCGCGGTGATGTCCTGCAGCAGGTTTAGGTAGGAGCTCTTGCCCAGGATGTGGGGTTTTATGTGAGTCAGCTCACCCTTCAGTGGGAAGCGTGGCAGGGAGCGGTGACCCTCGTGGGTGGGTGGTTTGCAGCGCCTGGCTCAGCAGCTGCAGCCCGTTTCCAGCTGTGTAATGGCTTTGTGAGCTGCTGCTCTCCGCGTGGCTGGAAGGGGATCTTCCCCTGAGAGCTGCTGGCAAAGCTGAGATGGCTTCATCCACCAGAGGGGTTGGAATGTAAATGGAATGAGCACTTGCAGTTGGTGATTTTGTTTCAGCTCTGTTGACTGAAGTGTCCCGTAGCACCACATTGATTGAGTTTTTCCTCACCTTCAGGATCTGAAAAAGGGCTGCAGGTAATCAAGAGATAGAACTTGCTGTCTTTGCTCCTGTCCTGCCATACATGGCCATGGGGAATGAAGGAGCAGCTGGGCTCACATCCTTTTAACAATGGCCTTCCTAAGGGCCGTCCTGGCTTCGACAGGTCTTCCATAAATTGGCGTTTAGCAGTGGAGGGACAGGTGGTGGTGGGTTTTTTGAGATTTGGTTTGTTTTTCTGTAGGAGCTGCAGATGTGGCCATGCCTACATTGATACATTAGTCTTGCAGGGTATATCTTGTTGCTGTAGGACAACAGCACTGCTGCTCTTTGGCTGGGTGGGCTGCAGAACACAACTTCTTCTGAGGTGCACTGATCTCCACAAAGCTGTCTCCAAGGACAAAGCTCAAAGCAGATCGTTAACAGACCGTAGGGATGTTTCTCAGGCTCAAGTAAGTCATTACTTCTGCCCAGCCCTAGGTGGGGTGAGTTCTGCTCAAGTCCCAGTTTGCTGTTCCGGGGAGAAATGGCCCAGAGAGGAAGCTAAAATGCTTGTATTGCTGCTGAAAGGGGAAACAGTTAACAGATTTATGCTGAGCTTGATGTGAATGTAGGCAGGGAATGGGCAAGGACATCAGGATGTGGCAAATCTTTCTGCTGTGCTGGTGTTGGGCTGGCACCGTTTGATCAGCTGTGGGTCAACGCTGAAAACATTGATGCTGCATCAGTCTCTGTGGGGATGCATTTTCATTGCTGCAGGTGCCAAGCTGAGGTGTCCCTTCCCCTCCCCACTCCTGCTCCTTTTAGTCGTGTTTCAACAACTTCTGTCATCTGTTACACGGAGATTTCAAACACATTAGGCTTTTACAGTGGTTTTATATATTGTATGTAAATGCTTGTTGAAGTGATATTTTATTAAACGGTTTTGCTCTAAACCCTTC
This sequence comes from Regulus satrapa, assembly GCA_013396955.1. NCBI lineage: Eukaryota > Metazoa > Chordata > Aves > Passeriformes > Regulidae > Regulus > Regulus satrapa. The sequence continues at coordinate 114,245 of VWZN01019459.1, read as the reverse complement.
TCCGTGCGAGCTCTGTTGGCCCCGTGGGAAGCAGCGCGGTTCTGGCTCCCTGCCTGAGGGAGCACCCTCAGCCACAGCCGCAGCAGGAGGGCAGCACGGGGCGCTGGGGGACGTGGGGTTAGTGCCCATCGTGGCTTGGACTCCATCCTAAAGGTCTTTTCCAACAAAAACAATTCTATGAGGGCACCCTTATCCATGCAGGTAACCTGAGGTACCTTAATAAATCCCTCTGCCTATCCTGGCACCAATCTCCCATATTCCCAAGAGGTGGGATGCTGCTAGGGCAGGAGGTGGATCCGTAGCCAGACTGGGTTGCCTCTGCTGAGCAAATCTGTTCCACCCAACAACACCCACATGGGCATGGAGACAAGGCTATTTCTTTTTCATAGGTGTAACAGAAGCCTGAATATATATATTTTATCATCCATTAATGACTTTCCTTTCACTATTCTTGCTCAGGTAGGGCAAAAGAGAAAAATGAGCTACAAGTCAATGTCTGAGGTGGTTCACAACGCTGTCATCACTTTTCCCTACTTTTCAGGGACACTAAACCCCCGGTTTTGTCTTCGGGTTTCTTTCCTTGGGGGGGAGGGCAGCGGGAGGCGAAGACAATGATTCTGACCTTCAGCCCCAGTTATAAAAATACCAAGCAGCTTCTATTTAAACTCGATCGGACATGGCTCTGAATGGCAGCCAAGCCCCCCGGCGTGCAGCTCCACAAACCACCAGAGACCACAATTTGTTCCAGTCGTTTATTTTGTACCATGGTGTTTCAGAGCAGTGAATACAGATGGTTTGCTCTTCTAGGCTTCAATACACACAAACTATTGTGCCTAGACCTCGGTGGTTTATAGAAGCTCTATTTCATAAGTAAGTTGTAGTTGATCACAGCACAAAAGTCCTTTACGGCTAGATCTAATACAGAGTTAGGGCTAGTGGGTTGGGAGCCTGATAGTTGGGTGCCTGGACTCCTGCTACAGGGGACAGCAGCTCTGAAGGGTGGTGCAGGAACCTGTCTACGAGCTCTTCCTACAGGTCACAGGAAATTCTGCTGCGTGGCCGAGAGCTTCTGGAAAGCCATCTCTCCTGGGGTCCAGACACAGCTGGCTTGGGAGTGAGTCTGGAATGCTGTGTGGAAAATAACTGCCTGCGACTGCTTGTTCAGTAAGCAGCACCTAAGTCAGTTCTTGGATCTAGCCCAGGGCTCTGTGACAGGCCTTTGGGTATCAGCAGTTTGAACTAGACTTGGATTCAAAGCATATTGCTTAAAGGTGTTCAATTAGACATAAATTTATAAATTTCGTATCAACAGTCAAATCTTTCAAACAAATATTGCTTTTTTAAAAAAATATCCTATCCCTGTAGCAATCCCTGAAATAATATTCCTGTAACGTCTTTATCATGCAAATAGCAGCGTGTAGGCAATTCAAATATAAAATAAACAACTCTGTCCAGTGGAAAAGTGAGGCACTTAGGCAAAGTGACTTGGAGTCACTCATGATCTATGCAAGACTTACAATCATCAGACCCGATTCCCATTCTTGAGCTTGAACCACTGGACAGGCAAATGTTGTCTGGAACTACTGCATGGTGGCAGCAATACCTTTGCTGTGTCAAGATGGGTTTGTTTCGTGTTTAAACTCACTCTTCTGAGCTCATTTCCTGTACCTCTCGCGCCAGAAGCCAGAATAACTTGGTTCCAATTCTCCATTTTTAGAGCAAGGATGGATTAGAGTAAGATAAGCATCCTAAAAACATCGAGTTGACATTTCACAGGTGTGATGCAGAGGCAACATAGATTATGTTTTCATACAGAAAATAAAGTTTGTTAACCAGGCCATATGTTGGTACTGTGTAATGCTTTTTGGTGTGCTGAATGGTGTGTTCCAGGAGCAATCTGGCTTTTCTGAAAGTCTAAAGAAGGCTTGAAAAAACACACACGAGCTCTTCAAGTGAGTCCATGCTCCAGCACCTGCTGAAGCTGCATTGTGTTACTGAGGTGGTGGGGAAATTCCTTCTGAAGTCAACTTAACCTTTTCTCTCTCCCTTTCTTCTCTCTCAAACCCTGAACAACAGACGGAGCTGCCCTTGGGGTACCGAGCGCAGCATTTCCGCATCTCCTGGAGCACAGCTTCACACTTGGACTCCAGGTAGTTGTTCGCTGGAAAAGAAGAAGGAGACACCAGGTCTGCAGAGAGGAACAGGCTTTGTTCCCTGAGGGAGCACACCCAGCCCAGCTCTTCAGCTGTTCACAAGCGTTCCGTCATTTTCTTGCTCACAAAAACCTCTCTTTAGCTCCAGCTGTCTAAAGCTGTGGCCAAAGGCTCCCGGGGAGGAGCCCTGCAGGAAGAGACTGAGTCTGGTTTGAGTGGAGAACCACCTGCCTGTCTGCCCAGAAGCACAGGGCATGCAGAGCCTCCTGCTCTGCCCTGGACGAGCTCTGCAACCACTCCACAGCTGCGCTCACAGCCACACCGGCTTTAAAAAGATTAAAAGAAGCAACAGCAGCACAACGTGAGACCCACGGAGAGCCCAGAAAACAGCAGTGAACACCTTGTGGTGAATGAGCAAACCACACTGCTGTGATCACTGGGCTATGAATTCCCTGACTGGGCTGGCCATGTACTGTATTTGTATCTGTCACACAAACACAGAGATCGCTCCTGAGAGGGAGGTTGTGGTGATTTTTGCAAGCTGGCAGCCCAGGAGGCATGGCAGGTCCTTGGAGAGGAGAGCTGATCTCTCTGCTGTAACCTGCAGTTGATGAGTGCTCCAAGGCTCTCTTAACTGTCCCTCTGCCTTTGCAGCTTTGTTTCTAAACCTGTAGCTACGTCCAGGCACACTGTTATCTGTCAAGGATGCATTCCTGAAAGCCACACACAGATAGGAAAACACAAAAGAGATGTACAGCAGCCATTCAGTCTCACAGAGGAAGCAGCAAGATCTCTGGGAACAAGGACTGCTGAGAAATCAACATCTCCCAAAGCTCCAGCTCCCCCCCTCGATCTGACACGCTGGGTACAGTGACTGCATTCCTCGGTTAAGGCTCTGTACTTTCATTTTTACAGGGAAAAATGGCTTTGCTGAGCTGCTTCATCTGTGCACATCAGACAGTCCAGAGCACAACACACGGACAGCAGCAGTGGCAGAGAAGTGCACATGCAGCAAAGAGCTTCTCTGCCAACACTTAACCATTCAGATCAACACTGTACACAAACCTACACAGGCAAAACGCTTGGAATAACTTCCACAAATGTTATAAGAAGAACATTGTCACAGATGGGACCAGAACGGGGTCAATCATCAGCTTTTAAGTGCAGTAGTACGGGGAGAGAAGGCAGTCCTTTGTGGGAGAATGCTCCAAACCACGGGGACAGTAACAGGTTACTGCAGGGGACATGAGGACCATCTCATACCTCGAGGACAGATCACCTCTTGAAACACCCCTGGAGCAGCTCTGCAGTCTTCTCACACCTACTCCCTCACTAACCACGCTGTAAGAGAGCTCATTATAATGTCTAGCTCTCCCTGCCCACAGCTGAGTCCCAAAAATACACCTGGGATCTCAGTGGCAGCAGGGAGAACACTCCAAGCACATTACTGTTACTAATGCTCTGCTTTATACTAATGAGGTCTCATTATTCACAATTAAGCCAAAGCAGTTCTGTTAAAATCAGTTGTTATCATTCTGTTCATTTTGCAACCAGGCGATGCTAATGTGCTTTGTTCCTTCTCAAGGTGAAAGGACAAGTCCAAAGAATTAAGTTCCACCAAAAATCAAGACACCAAAGACAAAATGACACTTGGTACCTTGCAAGCATTTCTGTATTTCACAGGCTTGTTTCTGGCAGGGATCCTTCCGGGACATGTTCAGGAACTAAAACGACAGGAAAATGTTACTGCAGGTCAAGGTTCTGTTCCGGGGGTGAGGGAAAGACTTTGTCCCCACAGCCACATCTTTGGGGAGCTCCCAATTTCCCCCACTGTCATCATTCAGAAAACATCTACTGCTGCTGGCAGGTGCCTGCCAACATACACAAGAACTCTCTGTCTCTCTCTCTCTCTGGCTAGAAGAGGGGAAAATGAATAGGGAAGTTTTATGTCATTAAGTTTAAAAGCCTTTTTCTTTTCTCTAGTTAAAATGTGTCCCTTTCCCACTTGGATGTACAAAGATTACAGAAAATAATCAACACGGCTGACTAAATTTTAAGAGTTTTCTATCTCTAGACCTTATATTGAGACACATATTTACGTGAAATCCACCTCCCTGAGCTTTACACAACCAAGGATTTGGTGGCAAGTCGTGGAACTGCAACTGGAGAAGGCATTTAAAAAAACAATCAACCAAACAACTCAGTTGAGCACATGCCACAAAGCCAACAAGAAGGGCTTTTTTTGTGCTGTTTCAGAAGAAAGTCTCTTGGAAATCCTCTCCCTCTGTCCAAAAAAACCCTCAACCAGATTGGAGGACAGTTCCATCTTGCTCAAATCCATCAGAAAATTATTTCAGACACTCAAGTTGATTTTTTCTGCAGCTGAGACATTTGTAACTGTGCCAGTGTGAGACCAAAAGCCAAGCAAAAGCTGGTGGTACCAGCAGTTGGACGGGAGACCTCTTAAGGAAAGCACCAGTGTCACCAAAAGCGGTGGCGAGACCAAACCCTCCGAGCTACAGTTCAGCCTCTGCTCAGAGCTGGGAGCTGCTGCCTCTCCAGCTTTTGACAAGTCACCAGCCCTCAGCAGTTTCCAGTATCACTAGGGCATTATTTGCAGCATCCTGGCCAAATTCCACGTGAGGCAATTACTTTCTGCCTACCTAGAACCTGACGTTTCCCTTGGTCACAATACTCCTCTTCGCTGCCTGTCCTAAACTCTTGTGTGATGTTGCTGTGTGTTGTTTGACAGCTTCCACCTCAAAGGTGGCTGCATTTCAGTGGAGAGAGAACCTTTTATTGTACCAAACAGACAATGGCATCTTCCTAGAGCCAGTGCTCCTGAAAGACAGAAATTCATATTAAAGGAAGACTGGGAGTAAGCAGCGCTCAGTACAAAGCAGGGGTGACGTCTGCACATACCAGATTAATCCCCAGGCACGAGTTTAAGCAGCAGTTCTTCAACACCACCGAGCTGTAAGTGACAAGGAAAAGTTCAATACGTCTACATTTACTGCGGCTGAGCTAATGGACTTCAACAAAGTAACAGTCCTTTGCCGTCCCTCAGGGATCTCAAACGACTTCACAAACAGGCACGACTATGGTCTATCGGTGCCACCATCCTTACCATGAGATGGTGCTCTATCTCCCAAACGCGAGAGTTACTATCCCTGTACTGCTCACCCTGGGACAGCTGCCACATGTGAGGCAGCCGGGATGGGGGCAGCTGGCTGGGTCGCAGCGCCTCACCCAGGGGAACCTGAACTCTTTGGATCCGAGCCCTCAGCATACCTTCCTCCTGGGGGGGGAAAAGCAACAAACAGAGCAGGCGGTTACCGGCGGAGGCACCCGAAACGGCCCCGCTACAAAGCCCGGGGGGAGCTGGAAGCGCACACTTGCCTCTTCCGCAGCCACGAGCCAGGTTTTGCGGTGCTCATCACAGTAAACCCCCACGCGCCGCACCCAGAGGCGCACGGGAGGAGCGCCTGCCCGCCCGCCCTGCGCCATCCCTCGGGCGGCCGCCGCGCCTCAGGGGGACGGCATCAGGAGTCCGGAGCTGCCGGCACATTCATGGAGAGAGCTGCCGGAGCCGGCCGGCGGGCGGGGGGCTGGCTCGCCGGAGGGGAGATGCTACGTGCGGAACAGTCCCTAAAAGTCCGCCGGGGAGGCTGAGGCGGGGCCCGGGCCGGCGGGAAGGTCAGGCCGAGTCGTGCGCTGGGACACCGGGCGTGCTGGGAGGCATTGGTAAGGCATCCTGGGGCGAAAGGTGCTACCGGTGCGAAGTTAAACCCTGTGAGCGCTGGCTTCGCTCATTCCGCTAACAGTCCTGTTAACAGTCTCGGTGTCAAACGGGGGGGAAGGGCAAAAACGAGGCGAGGTCTAAATCCCAAAAGCAAAACCGGTGAGCGGCAGCGAGGCGAGCTTCAGAGGAACGAAGATCACTCTGGAGACAAAGCGCGCGGCTCGCCGTGCAGGACTCTCGTCCTTGGAGCTGGCAGGCCTGTCGGGGCGCGGGCTGCTCCGTCTCATCTCTCGGGGCTGCCGGCGCTGTCCATCCGCAGCCAAACTCCTCGGCCGGGCACCGCGTCCCGCTCGGCTTCCGGCCGCTCACGGAGAGCCAGCGGCACGGGAGCTCGGGGCACTGAGGTGGTTCCTGCTACGGTAACTTTTGTTTAACAGCACGTTTATCTGGCTGCCAGTTAGATCAAGCTGAGCCATTAGCAAATGGAGGTCAGGGGAAATGATTCTCTTTGAACCCTAGAAGAGGTAATCAAAATGGTACAGACAGTCTTCATCCTTTATCTAGGTGTAAAGTAGAACAAAGTTAAGCTGTAACACATACAACATCCTCCTGCTATGAAGCAGATGCAATATTCCTTATCCCAGTGAAACACAGTGGTCTTCTGAAAACTTGCAAGGTTATAAGGCATATTTCAAACGGGAGCAAGAAAATCTGGGTACAAAATAAGGGAGGGAAAGTCAGGGAGAGAAAAAAAATAAATTGTTATCCATTGGGGTGCGAACATAACAGAAAACACTCTTTCGTGATGCCTTCCATATCTTACATCAGTGTTCCTCTACTTTTGAGCCAAAGGAGCACTCAGCCTTTTTGAGAACAAAACACCGACCACGGATCAGCCTGAACAGCACCGTCACCAAAGGCGTCTTTGAGGGTTCTTTTATTGCTTTTCTTTTTTTTTAAATCACCCATTCTGTTTGTTCCCTTGCTTGATGTGCGGGGATGTGTGTGTGCCCTACACAAAGCACCACTGTTCTGACAGGCATTCCAAGGAATGCCCCACCAGCTGGATCACTGGCATTTAGAGGAATGTGGCAGCAGCCTGACCAGCCTCACAAGGCCTCCAGGAATTACAGGGACATTTCTGTAATTATTTTCCTTTCTGCTTTACCCTAAGTGACATAACAAATTCAAACCCCCGTGTGGAACTCTGCCTAACAGTGAAATGCAGCAATTGCCACTGATGATTTTCAGTCAGCTGAATGTAATCACCCCAGGTGGAATTCGGCCAGGATACTCTCCTACTCTGCAGTAAACTGCAGAAAGTTCCATCACGATCAGAAATGCCCAAGAACTTTGGTTTTATTCCTTTTAAAGCTGGATTTTCTACGGGTCATCATCCCCAGAACCAGAAGGCTCAAGAATGGCTCTAGTAATAGAATAATATGTCTCAGTAAGTGAACTGTGCTTCCTACTGTTAGTCAGCTCTCCTGAAGGTCTCCTATCCAAATACTGACCTGGTTCAGCCTGGCTGAACTACAGGTGAGAGGAGCAAAGCACAGCGTGCGTGTTTGTGTTCATGGTGAGCGGAGATGGCAGCGATGACAGATCCAGGACAAGAGAACAAGGACTCGTGCAGAGGACACTGCGCAGAATGGGCAGAGGTTAATGAGGGCTTTCACCCTTGGCCCCACTCATTCGCCACAAGCTTCCCCAAAACCCAAAGCTGAAAGGCTCAGTTTGGCCTTGTGCAGGCGCCCAGGTAGGGAAATCCTGAGGTCAGGCAAAGCCCTCAATGGGGTTTGGGGTGGGGCAGGAATGGGGTTTGGGGTGGGGCATGTCTGTCTGCAGCACCCAAACACACCAGAGAAACTGGAGATTCCACAAGCACACGCTCAGACAGCGCACCTGAAAACACACAGCGTCTGTTTCTGCAGGCCTGATCAGAAAGCAAAGCCCGAAGGAAGACATGGGGGGAAGGAGAAGAGAGCTTACTTATATTTTAAGCATGTTTTAAACTTGGGTTCTTACACTACTTGTTTCACAACCTATCAAAAAATCCACAATAACCAACAAAAACCCCCAACAGCTTAAATTTGAGGGATTGCAGCATCATCCTTTGAGACTTTAACATTCCCATCAACACAGCTGTAGAAGGCTGAGCTGTTCAAAGCGTTGTTTTGGGGAGATTCAAATCCCAATCCCCACAGACAGGAATAATACTGGCAGATGTTCTGTCCATCTTAGCATCAATCTTAGAAGTTTAACGCTGTTCTGGGACCTGGGCAGAATTCCGAGCCATAATATACGGATAAGTGTCAAAATGGCCAGGAGGAGGAAGGCAGCTTGCAGTGACGACAATTTATTTTGGTTTTAAATTAGGTACATAAAAATATTTAATGGAAACGGTGACAGAAATCGCTCCAGATGCTGCTTGGACCACCCCAAGAGCTGGAGGTCCGTGTGCTGAACCAACTCCGCCCTTTACCACCTCCTGTTCTAAAAAGCGGCTCAGCTGTGGTTCGGGCAGCCAGGGAAAGCAGTGCTGAGGCTCGGCATTGCTGTGCTGACACAGTGACAGCCCCACAGCAAGGCTGGCCCGCTGTGCTGGCACAGTGACAGCCCCACAGCAAGGCTGGCCCTCCACAGCTGCCCACACAGCGCAGGGCAGCCGAGCCTTCCTGAATAAACCCGGCCCGGCTCAGGCAACAACTGAGGGATGGGATGGGCCGGTGGTTTAAGGGCGTGTGGAGACGCTCTAAAGCTTCTTCTGGGGGGGTTGGACTCTACTCTGCCTGGAGCGAGCCCCGCTGGCTCCACGCTCCGCTCTGCCCGACCTACGAGGGGTAGCAGATGCTCACCGACCAGCCGGGCTGTCCAGCAGCGCGGGGAGGGCAGGCCGAGCTTGGGGAT
>VWZN01019459.1:91269-105221 GCA_013396955.1 Regulus satrapa | reverse complement strand
GGCCGGGGCCGGCGGGCAGGGAAGGCAAGATGGCGGTGCAGGCGGTGCACCTGGAGGCGGACGCGTTCCTGGTGTGCCTGAACCACGCGCTGAGCACGGAGAAGGAGGAGGTCATGGGGCTCTGCATCGGAGAGGTACCGGGGCGCCGCGCACGGAGCCGCCCCGGGAGGGGCCCGCTCCCGGGAGAGGGGAAACCGGGGCTCAGGAGAGCCGACAGCCCTGCCCCGCGGGCCGTTGTCCGTCCGGCGGAGGAACGAGCGAGGTGCCCTCTGTGTCCCCAGGTTGACACCAGCCGGATCGTGCACATCCATTCCGTGATAATCCTGCGGCGCTCCGACAAGAGGAAAGACCGCGTGGAGATCTCTCCGGAGCAGCTTTCAGCTGCCTCCACTGAAGCAGAGATATCCTTGAGCAGAGGCGGCAGCAGCGCTGAGCGCCTCGGAGCCTTCGCGGGCTGTGCTTTAGGCCCACGGCTGCCTCGAAGCCGTCAGCTTCTCCCTCCTGCAGCCGCTCCGCTGCGAGGGCCCTGCTGGCCCGGAGTCTCTGTTGGTTCCAGCGCTTGCAGAGGAATTGCGCGATGAATTTGGTGTGGTTGTTTTGTACTTGCTCGCAGGCAGAGCTGCAGTGTGTCTGTGGAGGGGTGGCGGGTCAGCAGGGAGGGCGGGGTTACACACACACACTGGGGGGTGCTGAAATGTTCTTTGAGCCCGTTGGCTTCTGCAGCAGTGACTCCTGATGGTGCTGAGGCTCCCGTCAGCTCCCTGCACTGATCACTCCCCCAGAGGGATCTGGAATTCTGTTGACTCCCAGACACCCTTGATAAGCGCTGCTGTTTTCCCCTGTACAAACAGCCCTTGCCTTTGTCTGCTGTTCGAGAGCTCCTTGACTCCCGCACAGGTTGGCTGAGATGACGGGACGCCCCATGAGGGTGGTGGGCTGGTACCACTCCCACCCCCACATCACCGTGTGGCCGTCACACGTGGGTAAGAGCAGCCCCGGGTGGGCTCTGGGGGAAGCTGCCAGCTGCTGATCCTGCACTCCCTCACTGGAGCCCCAGAGCTGCACGTTCCAGCAGTTCTGAGTCGGAAACGTTCCCTGGCAGAGTGTCTGGGTGGGCTGCAGGGGCTCCTGCCAGCGTGCTCTCCGAGGACTGACATGACCCAGGGATCACAGATCAGCTCCTGCTGGTACTGCTGCTCTTCCAGAAGGGAAAAACAGAGCTAGGGTGTGGGGAATAGCAAAAAAAAAAAACCCTGTAGGGATCCTAGGCCGGCTGTGAGGATTTCTGCCATCTGTGTTAATGCAAAAGAAGTATTGCATTATATTATATATATTATGAATATCTTAATGCGTTGGATTTTATGGTGACCTGTGGCACCAGGCTGGCTGTGAGATCATTTCTTGGTTTTGTGAGCTCATCTTCTGTTTTTAAGATTGGTTATTTAATTACATTTCAAATGGGATCAATTTTGTTTAGTCTTTAAATCACCCAGAGTAAGGATGTATAAACATAAAGGGCGTGGCGTTTGCTCCCGGATTCCAGGTCAGCCTGCAGCAGGTGGCTGCAGGTGAGCGGGGCAGCTCTCACTCTCATTCTGTCCCACAGATGTCCGCACACAGGCCATGTACCAGATGATGGACCAAGGGTTTGTAGGGCTGATCTTTTCCTGCTTCATCGAGGACAAAAACACCAAGGTAGGCAACTTAAAAATGGCAGCAAACCCCCCCCAAGGGCTCGTGAGGAACATCAGAGCAGAGCTGAAGTCCTTGGGTGCGTCCTGCAGGGAGGGCAGAGCACGTGGAAAGCACAGTGGGAATGGTTTGGATTGTGATCCCAAGGGCAGGAGAACAAGTGATGATTGCTCTGAGCTGTGCAGGGGCTGCAGCAGAGGGAAGGGACGCAGCTGCAGAGTGCTCTGAAATGGGCTCACGCAGCTCTGCCCCTCTCCAGCTCTCCAGGAGGTGTGGCTGCCCTGTGAGAGAAGCTGACAGTCAGGTCTGGGCTGTCCAGGCAGCTGCTGCTGAAGAGTTTTTCCATCATTAAAGGGTTTATCGATATATAAAGCAAGCAAATCACAGCAAAACGTGGAATTCTGCTGAAAGCTTCCTCAGGAATGTGTGGTTTGAGATGGTTTTTGCCTTTGGAATCTGACTTTCTGCCGTCTCTCTTAGACAGGCAGAATTCTCTACACCTGTTTCCAGTCTATTCAGGCCCAGAAGAGCTCAGAGTGAGTACAGCAGCAGAATATTATGTCCGACTGTATTTTGTTTTGTCTCTCTCTGGATTGTCTCTTGTAAGTGGCTTCTTAGCCTGTTGTGAGGCACGGATGTACAGAGATGCCTGCACAGGGTCTCTTGACTTCTGCTAATGCAACTGATGGAAGACAATCTAAAGATTAGAAGTGATTCATTTGGCCAAGATAATTTATTATCTTAAGCTTGGCTGAGGTCAGGGTGGGGATTTGTGCTGCAATTTGTTGTGTGGCAGCACCACCTTTTTGTTTCCAGCTTTGGAGGTCGAGCCCTCAGGTTTTGCACCTTACAGTTAAAATTCAAGACAAGTATGTGGGTATAAAATTCCCTTTTCCTGTCAGCTCAGGCATGTGTTCCCAAAATGTGCAGCACTGCCAGGCTTCGGACAGACTGGCGTAAGGTTGTGGAAGTCGGGTTTTTTTTTGTTTGCTGCTTTTAATTATTTCTCATTCCCTTGTAGATACGAAAGGATTGAAATCCCCATTCATGTTGTCCCACATGAAACCATTGGAAAAGTGTGTCTGGAATCAGCTGTGGAGCTGCCCAAGATCCTTTGCCAAGAAGAGCAGGATGCCTACAGGAGAATTCACAGGTTCTGCCCCTCTCCACGGCTGTCTCCTACTCTTGCTGTCCTTAGACCAACAAAGCCTTAGCAAAGCTCTAGAAATTAAGGATTAACAACTGCTGTGCCTCTGTAGAACTTAGTGAAGTGTGTAGAACTGAGCCTGGGCTTAGCAGCAGAATTTGGGGGTTTTGTGATCACCGGTTGTTATCCTTGTGAATGTGCAGGGCTTCAGCAGGTGAAGAGGTTTGGGTGTAGCAGTGGGCAGGGTAGTTTGGATACATGCCTGTTTAATACACAGTTCCCTGCTGTCTGGTCTCTAACCTGCTTTCTTTTCCTTCCCTTAGCCTCACACATCTTGACTCTGTAACCAAGATCCATAATGGCTCAGGTAAGGATTCCTTTCTCGCATGTGGCAAGCCAGGGTGCTGCTCCTAGTATCAAAACAGTGGAATCTTGTTACATAGAAACCGGGTCATAATTAGGAACTTAAAATAAATACTTCAAAGGCTGTAAAACACACTAATCCTGGTGTTAATGAAGGTCGTGTCCTTCAGGCTTTGGAGAATTGGTTAAAATTACAAAAGACCCTGGGATTGTTCGGGGTTTTGGGGCTTGGTTATTTGAAGTTGTTTCTTCCGTTGGAACAGAAAAGGGGATTTGGGATTTGTTGAGTGTTAAAGTAGTGTCAGGCTGACCTGTGTGGACACTTCCATCTCCTGGCACTTTTTAAGTGTTACTTGGGTGTGGCATATTTTCTTTTGCCACTGTGATGGGGTGAATCCTAATCCCACTTCTGTTCCAAGTCTATTACCCCACTGTGTGTCCGTTCTCACACTTTTAGGAAATGAGGCATTCCGTGATGCTTCTAAACTTAGAGGTTAATTAGCATCAGTGATTAGCTGTGTGCAGCTTTTCCTTGCGGGTCTGTTTATCCCTGCCTGGGTCACACAGGTGGTTCCCTGTTACAAGCTGCTGCTTCTCACCTTCCTGGGCAGAGGTGTGGTTGCCCAGGCCAGGATGCTGGAAGGGTTCCTCGGCTGGCTCTTGGTCTGGGAATGTTGTAGCACACTGAATCTTTTGTGTGTTGCCCTGGCATGATGTGCTGTTGCTCTTTGCAGTGTTCACAAAGAACCTCTGCAGCCAAATGTCTGCCATCAGTGGGCCCCTGCTGCAGTGGCTGGAGGACAGACTGGAGCAGAACAAACAGCGTGTGCAGGAGCTGCAGCAGGAGAAAGAGCAGCTGCTGGAGGAACTTGCTGCTTTAGAGTGAGGAGGAGATGCAGACCCTTCAGGAAAGTGACATGAAAAAAAATCTTCAAGAACTACTCCAGGCTGAAGGGTGGCCCTACATTGCCTCAGTGAAGGGTACTGGCTGTGCCTCTTCTCTCACAGCAAAGAGCACAGCTCCAGGATCAGGACTTTACCTGCCCCAGCTTGGTGCAAAGCAGTGCTGTGCCTGCAGTTGCTGCACTTCTGGCTCAGTGGTGGGGCTGGACAACACCTGAAGACTCTTCTGGAGAGCACACACCTAGGGAGCGTGTTGTTTCTCCCTCTATATTTTGACAGAAGTCCTACTGCTTTACACATATTCCAAGGAGCTTGGAACGGGAGGGTTAGAGGGGAAATGTGTGTCCCTGCTGTCATATCTGATGCTGCCAACTTCTGCCTTCTCTTAGTAGCTTCAGTTGACCATGATCTTGTATCTAGAAATGTTCTGGATCACTGGTCGTTCACCCAGGTAAGAGGTGGGAGGGAAGCTTGGGAACAGACCTGGAAGATCTTTGACATAGGATCTGTGTTCAGCGTACATCAAACCAAATAAAGAATTCCAAAGCTAGAGCTGTTGGGAGTAGAAATGAAATGAATGCTACCAAGTGCCAGTGACTGCATTTTTTTGGTCTGTCTGTATTTTCTTACTCCATGTAAAGCTGGTGTGTGCCCAGCACTGAGGTTCTCTGGAAGATGAACTGTTCCTGCTGGCTCAGATGGAGCAATGTGCTTCCTTCCCAGAGGGAAGAAGGTTAAAATGCTGGCCAGAGAACCGGGTAGAGATCCAAGTCTGCCATTCTTCAATGCTGAACTTAATTGCAGAAATTTCTTAAGATGGAACAAAATAGCTGTTGTTAAATTAACCCCTTTAAATGTTCTGGCTGTTGCATTTCACAGTATCCTCATCTCTGTTGTCTTGTGAATCTGTCTCTTGTGAGCAAAGGATGGGACAATTAGAGTGACAGAGCTGAGGAAGAGGCACTCCCTGCCAGTACTGAGGAGCAGCTGTGAAGTGCTGTCACACCTGGAAGCCCCAGAACCCCACTCCTTTTTCAGACTTGACTTCTCAGTCTTTCTACATTTCTACTGGCAAATCCCCTAAGAGTAGAACTTCCTTGAAGCATCTTGCTCACTACTGTTTCCTTTTCCCTTAGAAGTGCTGTGAACAGTAATTAATCAGTTTTTGACAGTCATTAATCAGTTTTTGAACGGTCAGTGGTTTTGTGCTGTTGTTTTTGCTCTTGGGTTCCAATGCTCTTTACCTCCGTCGTTGCTGGGGAAGGGGGAGTGGTGCCTCAGTGCCCCCAGGTTTGATGAGGGCTCCTGGAATGGGGATCCTTCCATTGTAATCCCAGTGACCAAAGGATATGAATGACTGTGCTGATCCACAGCCAGGAGAGCTGGACTGGTACCAGGTTCTTCTGTACTCCTAACACAGCCATGATTAAATTGAAACAAAGCAGCCTGGTTCATTGCAAGAGTTTATATCAAACTGGCATTTATTGATTATCAAAATTATTAAGCCCCTGAGGAATTTGCTTAGAGAGGACACAATTATTGTAACACCTATTCAGTTACATTGTGCATGAGAGACTTAAGCCATTGACAAGACCTCCTCATTCCATGGGGGAAAGTGGATATGCTTTCCCCAACCTGACCTTCTGCATCTATTTTCGTTTCTATGAAATCTCAATGAGAGAGGTACTCTACATTCAAATGTACCAAAGAGCTTTACTGTTACTCAGGGCTAAAGGGTTTTAGAGAAACTCACATATTCTGTTAAAGCATTTAAGGCACCATCAATCTACCACTTCATTTTAACAAAACCAGCAAGAATCTCTGCATGGGAGAATATCTGAATATGGGAGAATATATTGAAGCCCAGCTCAGGTATGCCCCTTTTCCTGCCTTGGAATCATTCAGAGTCAGAGGGCTTGGGCTGCTGGGCCTGGAGTTTCTTGCCTCTGGCAATCCCAGCCAGATGCACGTGTAGCAGTTCCTCAGCACACACACACACACACAGAGTCTACAGCACTTCAACTGCCCAGATGAAACAGTAAATCCCTTACTGGAGTCACTGATGACACCTAAGTGGTGCTCAGAACTTCTACCACTCTCTCTACAAAATATAAGCGGCACCACAGAAGGAGGCAGATTGAGCTATCAAAAGGAATCTTCCAGCTTGGTTTTCAAAGCAAAATCAGCACTGAGTTTCCTCATGAGCTGTGCATGGCTCAGCCCGTGCTGCTCTCTCTTAGCAGGTCCGTAGTTGTCCTTGACGTAGCGGGCGAAGGGCGTGAGCTGTGTCGTGGCAGGGCTGTGGCGCAGGGCCAGCCGCCCCCCGCAGAAGGCGCACACGAACCGCGCCGTGTCCAGGGAGCGCGAGTGCCGCCCGATCCTGGAAGGAAAACAACAGGCACTGGGCTTCCACGGGCTGCTCGCCCTGCTGCTCCCGTTTCTGAGGCGCTACGGGACCGCACAGTGCTACGATCAAATCTCTATCCACTGCTTTTGCACCTTCGTTCCTTGTCTCTTCTAATCTCAGCCTGCGAGTACAAAGTGCTACAACGTTTCCACAACCCGTCTATCAACTGCCTCGTGGAGTTTCTCCTCAAAGACATCACTAAAAAAAAAAAAGGCTTCTCTATGCTTTGTTGCATCTCAGCAACTACTGCATTGCGCAGTCCTCATCAACACTTCAGGGTATGTGTGGTGATTCTTTCTGGTACTTCTGAGAGTCACACAGACGATTCTGAGCTAAAAAATACCCTATAAGTGGTGTCAATAGTAGAGGCTGTGTCCTAGTGTCAATCCTTCCCATCACAGTGCTGCTCAGATCTGTCAGGTTGCAGTTAAAATTTAAAGTCATCAGGACTTTAGGCTGAAAGCTTCCTCTGGTAGCTTTATCTAGTCAATCTAATCACTGTCAAATTCTCTGTGCCCAGTTTTTATGGGGATTTGTTCCTTCAAAGCTTAGGTATGTATCTCTTACTGCTTCCCCAAGACCTTCCCTCATCACCAATGATCCTCAGATGACATTTCTGCCTTTCTTGACCTCTGAACTAGAACTGAAACCACCTGGAAACAAATGTGGAATCACATACTAAGGTTATGTGGGCTGTGGAAAACATCCAAGTATCCCAACTGCTTTACAATTTCTAGACACAGGAGACTGACGAATTAGAAAGTTAATGCACAGTCATATGGCAGATGGAAACATTACTCACGTCGCTTTGCACCGAACACACTCGTAGGTGAATTTGTAATTGATTTCATAGCTGTGGCATCGCGTCACCACTGGCAGTTCTGGGTGAATTACAGCTGATTTGTTGGCATAGAACCTCCAGAACCGCCCGTGGCCGTCCCGGACGCCGTGGATGAGCCAGGTGGCCGCGTGGCAAACCTCATGGATCAGCGTGTCCCGAAGGCGGTCTCGAGGTAAAGCAAGCACAAAGATCAGCCAGGTGTGGGGAGGAACACGCTCACCTCTGCTCACTGCTCCGGGCCTCTGATACTCACTCGGGATTAAGATGCAAATATTAATTTGAAGGTTAGAATTACTAATGTCTTGGTAAGATAAAATGCTCCAAAACAAGGTTTTACTCAGTGTATTTCCAGTTCTGTGATCAGCCCCAATTCTGCCACACACACCTAATCTCTTTGGGTTTTTTTGTTTGGTTGTTAAAGCTGCCCCATCGCTGCAAGTGTTTAAAAGGCCAGGTTGGGCAGGGCTTGAAGAAACCTGTTCTAGTGGAAGGTGTCCCTTGCTCTGGCAGGGAGTCAGTACAAGATGGTTTTTAAGATCCTTTTCAATCCAAACCATTTTATGATTTATTTTCCTGTACTGGGAGGGAATGAGGGAGAAGTAACAGTCACAGTACTACATAACAAAACTTAATTTGGCACTGACCTGTCTTTATTCCAGCTTTAAATACTACCAACAAGGTGTCTTGCTGTGATGGAAGGAGTCAGATTTTAGACTGCCATTATAACACAGAACTAGAGTAACACCATGCCTGTGGGTCTTCAAATCATTAAGAAATATAAACAATACTGCAGTTAGTGTGACTACATCTCTGTTCTCACATTTTGTACATTTGCACAGCCTTTTAGAAGGGCTGTGGAATGTGGATAAATCCATACGTGTATTTAATTATACAAGACAATATAAAATTTCCAAGCAGGCTCCAGTTCCAGATCTCTTAAGCATCAGATTTATGTTTTTATCTCTAAAATTTGCTCCCTCAAAGAAGAATCAACAGGGCCTTTCTTTGACCTACCTGCGGAGTCACAGACTTTCTCAGAGAGCTCAATGCGAGCGTAACGCTTCCCTTCAGGGCCTTCCCTCTGCCCAGTCACACAATACCCTGCAGTTTTTCTCATTTTCTTATTCCAGATTATTACCATGTTCTCTGGTAACTGAAAAACAAAACACTGCATGTAATCTGTCCTCTCCTACCTCTTCTCTTATTTTCTGGCCCTCTGGCTTCCCCTTGTGTTGCTGCAAAGCCAGTCCAGGATGTCTCTGATGGTGCCCTTAACACTGAGGATGGAAATCCCCTCCATGGCTGTTTATTTCCCCCCAGCAGTTTTTCTGTAACCATCAATGGGAGTTTCACAATGCAGGGTGAGACAGAAGTTCTCCTGCTCTACCTCCAGGTACAGCGCTGAAGCACTGGGCAGGAAGATATTCTGCTTCAGCAATAGTGAGTCTGTTCAGCTCAGTTTTATGTGAAATCGTGACCCCAGCCTGTCAGCTCAACACTGATTTCTCATCTGCATAAAAACAACTTTCCTTCCTGAGGGAAACCCCATTGGAATTACTGACAGCAGCACCCTTCCTTTCAAGGGTACTTCTCACCACAGGAGGGTCCTCAGTATCCCAGATGATCCCAGGTCAAGACAGCAGCTCTCTGAAACTGAACCTTAAATCCGGAACACAATTTGTAGCTTTCTGTTCACCCCAAACTGTTATTTGAAGGATTGCTTTTTTTATCTGTTCCAGAAATCAGACATGAACATCCAGTAGGAAAGAACAAAGATTAGAGGGCAGCACTTCCTTTACAGCTGGGAAAGCAAAGCCAAGCTGAAAACTGCTGCAACACGGTGGTGACAAACCCCTTTGGAAGAAACGGCTTGGATTAATTCAAACATAACCCACTGATGTGAAGTTTAACTTCTGCAGTCTGAAGAGGATAAAGAGCAATCACAACAGAAAGTGAGGAGCAACGTATTAGCCAGCATTTTAGAATGGCAGTTCTTGTTTTGAAACCAACCTTTTGCTCAAAGATGGTACTGTTAAACAGCTTGTAGAGCTTCTGGGCCAGCTCCTCTTTATTTTTCTTGAAATCTTTCACATAGTGGGAAGCTGGATTTGAAAGGTCTTGCAAGAAACAACCAGGCACTGAGCATACCCTGAACCTACAGGAAAAGCCATTTAGCAGTTTGCTGAAGTAGAGAGATATGGAAAAACACAGGGAAAAATAATGGCCACTTGAAAGGCAATAAAGATCTCGGGGATGCTTCAAGTGGCACAAGCCTCTCCCCTTTCCACCAGCTCGCCCTCAAGAGGCCCACGAGTGTCCTCTTACCCCTCTGAGGGCATGAAGGGGCAGAGCTGTTGCAACAGTCCTGCAGTTACTTCATTAATTACCAAAATTAGATTATGAGGACTTCCAAGTAGGAAAAATGTCTCAGACTTTGTGACATAGCGAGCCACAGCTATACCAAAATTTAATCAATATATCAGCAGCCCTAACGTGATCATCACAATAAAGGTGTATTTCCAGAAACAAAGATGGTCCAAGGAATGCTTGGGAATTATTTTAGGGGAAGCAGATACTCCACCAGGATTACTAACTCCAATGCTGCACCATTCTGACAAAGTCTTCACATAATTTAAAGGGTTGGTATTGTAAACACCATTATAAAATGATTAAAGGAAACAGCACTATGGCTAGAAGGCATAATAAGGGCAGCTATTAGAAATGAAAAATGCATTATTTTGAAAAGCCGAAGTTGCATCCACATATAGAAAAAGAAACATGAATTCTTCAAGTTATAAGGATACAAATAATTTTTAAAAAAAATGTACTCTTGTTTAAAAGGCATGAATTACTAATAGAATCAGTTTTGATAGCTTTTCAGAGGTAAGCAGCTGGATATATACAATCTGTAGAGCCAGCACATGCTGTACAAGACAAGGAATAGCAAGAGAGAACATTTACAAAGAAGATTTTGACATTTGTCAGATTTGTCATTATTCCCCTAGGCAGAGAACACTCTATATTCTGCCTATCATACTGGAGACTGGAGGTTTCCAGCTACTCAACCATTAGCAAATGCTGAATTAACAGAAGTTTCTAGGTAGCAGAGGAATTGCATCGACCTATGCAAATGTTTAGCATCTCTCAGTCCATCTGCAACTGTCCTAGGACACAGAACAATGGAGAAACACTCACCTTCTCTCTGTCTTCGCTGACTGGGAGCAACTCACTGATCCATTCCCAGGAATTCTTGCAGGAGTTATCATGGAAGCTGTTTCTTGAACTGAAATGGATCTTGGCTTTGGTGTCTTGGCTCCCTCCCCTTTCACAGGCTGTGCATCTTTGCAGGGTGGCTTGATATTTTCTAGTTCAACAGGAAGTCACAGGATTACACAGCATACATTAAAAAAAGAAATCACAGAATCATGAGAAACCACCAGCAGGACCCTCCAGATTTGCTCTCAGAATAATTTTAAAAACAAGCAAGAGTGAAAAACGTCTATCATGATAACAGCACAAGACTGACTTCTCTGAATGCTCAGAGCTTGACTGCACCAAAATCCTTTGCAAGGTGCTGGGCTGCACCTCAAGAGGTTGATGCCACACAAATGGAAAGAACCAGGCAATTACCACTGCAGGACTGCTCACCTGTCGTGCTTGGGTGAAAGACAGTTTTACTTGTGCTTAAGGCTGGTTTTTTGGGTAGACTTCGCTTCTTTATCCGTTCCATTAAAGATGCAAAGCTGTCATCCGAGCTATCTGATTCCACCCCTCTACCGTGTCCCACTGCCACAGTTGGCAATTGATTTTCTGCATTTTCACAGCTTCTTTCTTTCCTTCTAACAAGTAAATCTGGCTGTTTATTGAAAACTGACTCTTTTTGATCTTGTGGAGGCAAAAGATTTATGCCCTTCTGACTCTCTTTCACTCCCTCTTTTTGGTGGTTATGCCATGGACTTCCTGCAAAGACAGAATCTTCAGTGTCACTTGCAGTGTCTGGGTACTGCAATTCTTGGCAGCAGGTGTTTCTCTTTCCAGGAGTCATCAGCTTTCTCGGGGTCTGAAGATCTTTCTGTGCTGCAATTCAAAAGAAAGAGCTTGAAATTTTGGGAGTTGAACTTAGGAGACCTGCCTTTGTTTCCACACAGAAGAAATCCCTTCAAAGACAGGAAAACATAAAGAACAGTAAAGTATCTTTTCTTTTTTTTAAATCGTGGATGACTGCTTACCACTCTTGGTTGTGCTTTTTTTTTTCACTTTCAAGTCCAAGAAGAAATCATCTGAGTCGTCAATGAAGTCTTTCAAACTGTTAAAAAAGAGAAATTGGTGGAATAAAGGTAGGAGTAAGCAGAAAAATAGAGCAGTAAGTCTGCCTTACTAAAAAAGCCACCCAAAAAAAGCCACCCAATGTAACTTTATCAGCTGCTCGCAGCAAATGTCACCAACTGCATTCATGAATAGGAATGTGCATGAAAAACAGGAAAAAGAGCACGGTGCACCTCCAAATATCCCATTTTACATTTGCCCTGAACGTGACTGAAGATGTAACAGCTCTGTGTGCACTTTCTCCTATGAATCAATGCAACTTTAGATTGTTTTCCTGTATTCTGGTTAGTAAATATGATACAGAAAACTAACATGAACACAGAAAATTCATTAACGACAGCACCCACCTTGTATCTGCCCTCTTAGCAACAGATTTGGGAGTTTTCAGTCTAGCTAAAACTGAAACAAAAGAAGATTAATTAAGAACAAAGTTCTGTGTCTCTTGTTACGCATTTTTTTAAATTTGCGACTAATAAAAATTTGGCGTAAAGTATTTTCAAAAAACAAACACAATTACGTTTACATATAATTCCAACTTTCAATTCCTCAAAGCTGGCAGCAGCTTCCTAATCTCTGGAGACTAAGAAGGAAGGAAACGAGTGACAAGGAACAGACAAAACTGAGGCAATAAGAAAAATATAAAGCAAGGCAAAAAGTCAAACTTGAGGCGATTCAGGAACACTCCCTGTGGCACAGACAAGGAGAGAATTGCAGCAGTGAAAGAAAGCAACGTGCAAAAACACTTCACTGTAATTAGAAATGTGTCCTTTTCATACTCTTCCATAACTAAAGTGTCATTACTTACACATTTCAAATTCATCATCGCTGCTGGAGGAGAAGTACAGGGCACTGCTGCAAAAAAAAACAAAACACAGAATTTTAGCTCACAGCAGCATCTGCTGGATCTCCACTGGTCTGAAACACCCGTGAACACCGAGAACCAAAAATACTCTGGGAAAAAGACAGCAAGTCCCAAACAGGCGGAACTATTTTAACTCTTTACAGAAAGGTCACTTTTGTCTTACACATGGCGTATGATCAGTCAGAGAAACGTGTTACATAGTAAGGCTGAAAGCTCAACCCAGGCACCGATGAGTAAGAAGCTGCTTTTGCATGAAGTGTGCTTTAATAGAGCTGCCATGAATATTTAGCAAAGCGCAGCAGCTGTCATAAAGCTATTTCAAGAGGCAGGATGGAGGCATTGCCACCTGGACTGCTATGCCCGTGCAAATGTAGAGGCAGCCCACAAATCCCTTACCAAAGTTATTGATTTCATTTTATAAGATACATGAATTTTGAAGTTAACAACTTCAAAAATACGTTATGCAGCTGCTTAAAAACCAGGAAGACAGCTTTTTTTTTTTTTAAATGGGTGTTATTTAAACCTTAAAGACTGCAACTCTAAAACGCTAATGCCTACCAATCCCCATAAAACAAGCGAGGGCGTAATCTAGAATTATAAATTAATATATATGTAATACTTACTACATGCAACGTGGAATGCCTTATTTGTAGATACACACACGCATTATATGTATATATATGTACAGATGCGTGTCTATATGTACATACATGTGAAAATGTACATATATATGTATATCTGTGTATATTTACATATATATGTACAGGTATACATATACATATGTGTGTGTGTGTATTTATACTTATATGTACATATATACACATATACACCTTCATACATGGGTACCCGTACAGATGTACGTGTATACCTGTGCATATATACTATATATATGCATATATACGTGTATAAGTGTACATGTTTGCATATATGTACATATATATGTATACACATGTACACATATACACGTACATAGATTCACATATGTACATATATAGGCATACGTATATATACACACACATATCAATTAAACAGCTACACATTTAAACCCGCTCTCCATTAATACTTCAAGAAAACCACGTCAGGAACACGCGGGCTGAGGCGCTCNCCATGGCGCTGGAGCGGCCGCGCGGCGGGCACCGCGCATGCGCGCAGGGCAGCGCGGGAAAGCCGGCGCTCCCACACGGAGCGGCCATGGCCGCCCGCACGGCCTCCGCCAACACCGCACAAAAAAGAGCGGAGCCCAGCAAGGGCTTCTTTGTCCGACAAACGTGAAACGCCGGTCAAATCAGTCAAACTGGCAAACCAAAGCTTTATTTTTTTTTTTGTTTTTTTTTTTTTAAAGTCTTTGCTACAGTCCCTAGGACTGCGCCCCTATACATAATTAACAATCATTCCTGAAAGATCAGTATTT
>VWZN01019459.1:69447-91240 GCA_013396955.1 Regulus satrapa | reverse complement strand
CAGTTTGTGTTCACCTCAAACACTTGTGGGGAGGATTAATTTCAAATCAAATTTGGTTTTTTAACAGAATAGGAGCTGCCATCATGAAGCCAATTAGCTGAGTTATTGGAGAAGCTTAAAAAACAAAACAAAACAAAACAAAAAAAAAATCCTTATCTTAACCAACACATTACAGAGAGCTCCGAAACAGAAGTCAAACATTAAAAGGCTGATATAGGCTCAAGTGGTTTATAAAACCTATAAAAAAAGACTACACCAGCACATACGCCCTTTCAGTCCACGCAGTTTAGAAATTAACACAGGGAGCAACTCGCTAGCTGGAAATCTCGTCATGGGAGAACCACATATATACCAACAGGAGTACCCAAAATCAAATGTTAAAATGCTCCAATTCCCAATCCACATAAAAGGAGAGAGGTCTGTAGGAAGATTAAATCAATCCATGATATCATAAACTGGTTGGGCAGTTCAAACTTCCCCCAGCAACCACTTTTGTCACTCATACACACAGGCTCACATGTACACGGCTCAATCCCATTCAAATTCCTCATGGAATAAAAGGATCCCAGGCTCTATCGAGTCTTTCCCTATCATGCAAGAAGTCTGGCTGTGCTTTAATCACCATCATGTATTACTTCAGCCACAGAGTACCAGGCAGATTAAGTAGAAATGCACAGTTTTTAGCTCATCATCTCTGCACAAGTGTTGGAGAGGCTCAGTTCCCGGAGAGTTCCTGGTGGGCACAGCCAGTCTCTCCTCATGCAGACTCGCTGGCCTCCACGGGTTTGATCATGTGGTCCGGTTTGTTGCCCGCAGCGTAGTGATCCCACATCTGGAGGTACAGCCGCTCCAGGTCCATCGTGTACTGCTTCGTGTTGAACAAAGGGCTGGATATTCTCTGCTTCCAGACTTTGCCACGGATTTTTTTCAGGCTACAAAAGAGAGTTAAAGCAGTCATGAGAACGTTCCAAATGCTGCGTAATAGTGTTTACCTTTGAAACCTGCTATTTTCAGCTATGCTAGAACTGCCTGTACAACTGTTTCAAAAACACCTGCTCCCCCCCACCTCCACCAAATTCCTGTTCTATCTCCTCTCATTTCTGATGCAGACCAGCACAACCACTTCAAATCAGAAGAGCTGCAAAATTAACTTGCCGCACTATCCGTAGGAAAGTAACGCTAAATTTACAGCACTATTTTAATTTGAAGTGACAAACTGCTGAATCTTCAATTTAAAAACGACAAAACATGAACTGTATTGCATTTTTCCACAAAAGCAAATTTAATTTCAGAATTGTAATTTAACTGGAAGTGCTATTAAATTACCATAAAAGCAGAAGCAAAACAACTTGCAACACCAGACACCTCTAGAAGAGGACTGCCCAGCTATTTTACATATGAAATATCTGCAGGATTAAAACTACTGATGTCTCAGTAGTGTGCCCAAATGCATTCTTGATGTTCCCGCATTACAGAGTACAGTTTGCTTACTATTCCAGGTCAGTTCCCAGTTTCACAGCAATATCCTCATACTCCTGTCTGCTTTTTGCAATGAGCTCAAGACAACCCAGGCAAGTGAGCTGTGAGGCAGCAACTCGTGAGGCAAGTGTCTCACCTGAAGGAAGGAAAGAAAATAAAAGGCAAATCAAAACAGAAACAACCAGGAATGAGTTTATCGAGTAACTCACCACACACTAGGAGTTACTTTCCTTCTGCCTCTATAAAAGGCAAAGTTTGATGCGTTTGCTGTTACTACAAATTTACTAATAGTCCAACTCATGTATTCAGTGTAGGTTACCTGGCATAGTGACCATCGGAGTCCCAGCCCAGAGCACATCCATGCCAGTTGTGTGCCCATTGCAGAGGGGAGTGTCCAGACAAACATCTGCCAACTGCCCTCTCCTCACGTGCTCTTCTTTGGGAGCAACAGGTGAGAAGATGATTCGGTTCTGGGCGAGACCCAAGTTTTGTGCGTACTGCTGGATATTGGGCTCTCCTACAGCCGGGAAACGGAGCAGCCACAGCACGCTGTTGGGAACTCTTTTTAAGATCTGTAACAAAAATAAGAAGCAAATACAGGAAGTTCAGAGAGGAACATTTACTTTTCTGAACGAGAAATTGTCACAGAAGTGGAAGGCATCCTCACTCAGTACTTTGAGCAGGTATTAAACAAATTACCATTATTAATGACATCACTGGGATTGCACTTCTCATCCCACTAAAAGAGACAGCAACTCTGAGCAACAGTTTACAGAGTAGGTCCTTAAGAGAGGAAGTTTTGAACTTTATGAACTCATTTATTTATAGGCACATATTATGGAATATTTTTTTAAAAATCATCCCCAAGTAGCTCTCAGCAATACACTGTAAGCTGAACCTGATACAGATGCTCTCTACTCAGATTTATCAATGTACCAACTGCCAAGACCAGTATTAACTCAACTGCAGAGATTAGGGAAATCCAAAATTATTTCACAATGGAGAACCACCATACTTAAGCTGTTACAAACATAAATTTTCACTGGCTACAAACAGAGATGTCACTTGAAATACATCTGAAACCCTCTATATCCTGCTACCACCGAGCCCTGCAACACAAGCACTGTAAGGATTCAAACAGCTCGTGGCCAATGTTTTCCAGAGAGAAGTTAAAATTCAACTTGCATCAAGTTTCCACCATTAATCTGAAAGCTCTGCCAGAAGTCTGACCTTAGATTTCCTACTGGATACAGATACTCACATTAGCCCACATCTGCAAGGTGGAAGGATCAATCTTGTAGAGCTGATTGAAGTTACAGTACACAACAGCATCCTCTGGTAAGCCGTACTGAGAACGGGTAGTAACAATTATAGTCCGTGGAACTTCTTCACCAGTTGCTGCTTTGTTGTTTATCTAAAAGGAAAGAAAAAACAAAAAAAGCTACTGAAACACTGAAATCGCAGGAAACAAGAAGACTATGCCCCGTGGAATTGTTCTGAGACACATTTGTTAGCATAACACATAACTGTAAGCATTATCTTTGGTTTTATCATACAAAACAAAATCATCTACTTACCCACTGCAAGAATTTAACAGGTATGTGTACAGGCTTGTGGATGCCACAATGTTGCAACCACCAAGGCTGCAAAAAACACTGGGCATTTTCATGCCCTTCCTATATCTCCCCGAAATTCCAAGTAACTGGAATAATTGGAAAGAAGAATCATATAAAGAGGCATTACACATGGAATCCTATTCTCCTTAAGGACTTGTAATTGCCTTGAGACCAAAAATGAAATTAAAACTGAAAGACAGAATAAAAAGGCATTTAGAAAGCAAAGGTGGGGTTTGGAATGTTTGGATTTTTGTGGTTTATTTTTGGTGGGTTTTTATTTTTTAAGATAGAACACAGTAAGCACAGAACAGAAAATCAGTAGATGCAGACTCGTATGTAACTGACAAGACTGTAAGGAACCAGTTGACAAGGAAAATAATGAAAATGCTGAAAACCAGAAGAATTAATGACAAACTTGGGAAAAAAAAGGATCTTAAAGCCTTCAGAAAGAATAGGAGCATGCTAAGAAAAAGCAGCAGAGGATGAAGTCGGAATAATCAAGTTAACATGCAAGAGTCTTGGGAATTAGCAAAATGGAAGCAGGATTTTTAATATTCTTTAATAACCGCATGCAATGGTGGGATCAAAACCACATAAACAAGAGAGAACACAGCTACTTAGAGCCTTTTTCCTTATAGATATGTATTTTTACATACATATGTCTTTAAAATTTAGACAGTGGCACTGCAGCCAGCTACTGATGACTCACTGAGCGTTAGAAGATGCACAAGAGCTCAACAGGAGTATGCTGCTACCTATTCATGTCACTGAGACCTCAATAAACACAAGGCTCGGTTCTTGTTGACCTATGCCCACAAGTAGCTGATTTCAGCACAAAGTGCTGTATTAGTGTCACTGAAAGACAGAAATTCTTGTTTTAGAAGTGCACAGATAAAGCTTAGTGTTTCATCTCAGTGAGTGTTAAGAATTCTCTACGATTCTCAGATGACAACTTTAGAAAAAATTGCTAACAGCCTCATTGACCAAACTAAAACTATTACCAACTCAAAGAAAAGTCTCAGTTGTGAAGAAAAGAACTCAAAAATAAACCAAGGTATGAGATTATGAACAGAGCAGTAACAGAAGGTATCAAAATGATGTAAAAGAGGTTCCCAAGGGACTGTAAACTGAATAAAATTCACAAGATAATGAGTTATGCCAATGCTAAATATGGCATTTCTAAAAGGGGAAAAACTGGTCTGCAGTAGAAGAGGTAAACAGCACAAGTGTCACTAAAATTCCATGAACTGTTAAGCACTGACAGGTGGTAATAGAGTAAAAAATTCTGAAAGATGTAACGAGATGAATAAATGTTGAAATACAGTGGAATAACTTTGCCTCTATTCCATTACTCAGCAATTTTTTTTTTCTAACAGAAAAACATAACTGACACTGAGTAACAGGTCACAAATCTTGGCAGACTGCAGGCAATAAGGAAATCTTGCCTTCAAATTCAGAACAAGCAAATATCTGCTTTAGGCAACAAGAATGAATTTCTTTGGACTTTAGATACCTCTAGATACAATTCCTCTATCTTTGGGGGGGAGGGAAGATCATCTTCCAGTACATCTGTGGCTTATAATGAGCTTCCTTCAGTATGACAACTAAACGAATGAACATGACAGAAAACACATTTGCTTGGAGGCTTTTCCTCGTTATTTTAAAACACACATAATAATAACTGAACCAGCAAGAGAACAGTGTCCTGCAGTGCCTCACCTGAGTAGTTGCTAAGCCGTTACTGATGTTGAAGCCGTTGATCGTAATCTGAATTTGCCCACGATTGATCATCTCAATCACAGCCTCTGCAATGGTGTTCATGGGGATCACTGGCATGCTGAGGGCAGCATTGCCGTCGGCGTTCTCACAGCTGTCAGGACATTTCATCTGAGAGAAACCACACAGGGGTCACAGGGAGTACTGCCTTCAGTGCCCCAGCACACGGGCAAGGGGAGCTCTCACCTTAACGATCTTGACATCAGGAAGGCTGTCAAGAAACGCCTTCAAGTCAATGCCATTCAAAACAATCCTGTTATCATAAATATGACCATTGGACTTGAAATCAATGACTGCTTTTTTCTGTTAAAAAAGAAAATAAATTCAAGAAGTTACAAGATCCCTTACCACTATTACACCCAGTGCCATTTCATAAAGACACCCATGGAAAACACCTACTTTTCTTGCCGTATTTTCCAACATACCTTCAGATGGGGGAACATGTTGGCGTGGTCTCCAATGAAGAAAGTGTTTGGCATGTAAGCTAATTTCTCTGAATACTGCTCAGCCACCTCAACTGGTGAAGTTTCTTTATCTGTGATGATATAATCCATGAACAATGCCCCACTGGTTCCAGGATACCCTAGCCACATTGCCTAAAAAACAAACAAGCAAGGCTTCAGTTCCACATGCATCACAAAAATAAAGGCAGTTCAAAATCAATTCATTTTAAGCTACAGTCGCCAATACAGATTCAAGTTCCTTCTGCTTTACCAACTGAAGATCAACCCCTAACTCCAAACTTTCAATACCAAGAGTGTGAACAGCTCAAATAGGTTCTAAAATTGATCTCTCAAGCAATATTTCCCCACGATGTGCATCTTGAGGCCAGAACACCAACCACCAGTGATTACAGCTTCTCTCACCTGAGACAACTCCTGCAGTCTAGAATGACTCTGATTAAGGCTCCTCTCATTCTTTTCCCATACATATTTTAGAAAACCTTGAGTCAAAAAATGCCCCCCAAAAACTTTGACATTGATTCTTGTCCTGGTGTAGGACGTCAAGTATTACTAAAAGCCCTGTATGTAACTCAGTTACCTGGATAGGTGCTGGTCTCAGGGCAAACAATTCATTTCGGGCTCCTTTGGTGTAGCCATTCATATTAATGAGAATGTGAATCCCGTCCTGATGGATGCGGTCTGCTGCCTTTCCATTACATGGGATCTAAGAATAAATAAATAAATGCATAAATACATGCTCCTTTTGTTTCCAGTCTTCCAGTACTAAACGTGGTTAGTCACCAGCGTAACAACGGATAGATGTCAGCTGCATAATTTAACTTAAGTAAGACTTAAATCTTGTTATTCCTGGTTTTACAGAAGCGTAAATTCCCAACACAGCAGTAAAGCTGAGCAGCAGCAAAACAAAAACTAAAGGTTAGAAACTGAGGTTACACAAACCAGAACTCCCTCCCCTACACCCACTTCTCTCTAAGGCTCATTAGTAATTAAAGCTCACACAGGCCATTTGGCACGTTCACAAACTAAGGCAGTACAGAAGATCAAAACAAAGATCATTAATAAGCCAGTTAACTGCTCTACAGGGTTTTGCCTTGACTGCTGTGGATACTGAAATCCTGGTCAGTTTTCACACTGAACCGAAGGCAACATTAAATGTATTTGCAGTTGTGACATCTTGACTTCCCCGTGACATTTAAATATGACTTATCTTCAGATCTAATGTGAGATTTATTAAATATGGATAATGTTACTTTCTAATAACAAGAGGTCACAACATCACCACCACATCCCAGGCAGGGCAAAACACCAACACATCTACAAACTTCAAAATTCTGAAGACTTACATCAGCCTAATTCAAGAAATAATTGCAACTAAGTATCTCACACTACAGGCTCATCTCTTTCTTCATTTAGAAAAATTCCTGTTAGCTAAAAGGTCAATGCATAAAATAAGCTCACCTGAGATAAGTCAATGAAATGATTTGCTTCAGCCATCACTTTTACACGGAAGTTTGTCCCATCATCAGGACTCAGGGCATAACAGAATACCTAAAATATGAGGGCCCAAAACTTGAGTATCTATGACAGCTTGTTCATAAAATAACTGTAATATTGCGATTTTAAATTACATCTAGTTTCACAGGAATCATTTTTATTTACATGGCATTTACCAGCTGAAAAAGAAGTTAAAAAAGAGGCACTGGGCCATTTTTTTGATGCATCTGACCCAGGCCTAGTTCTGGTGCCAGAGTATGGCACCGCATCCTGCACATATACCCAATGTTCTCATCAGGGCAAGGCAAAGTACTCTTAACAGACAGATCTGCATAAGATTTAAATCTCTAAGACTGCCTTCAGGTCACCTCTGAGTTTGTCATTAGTGAGAGTCATAACTATGAATCAGGCTGAACAGACAAGCTAAGCCTCAGGGAAGCTTTTTGGCAAATGACTAGTTCTCCCAAGCATGAAACCACAGGCCTATCTGAAAACAGCACTTCATATTAGTACAGGAGGATGACCCGGGCTGTAGAACTCTTCAACCCATAAAAAACAACTCCAAGAAGCAAAAATTTGCTCCTTCCTTGTTTAATTGCTTGCACCAAGGAAAAAAAACAATGCCACTTATAGGCATATTTAAAGCTTTAAGCGTGTTATTTTTATTTTTACCTCAAATTTGTCTGGGTTATGCATGCCTGGAATCGACTGCATTAGGTGTGAGGTTGGATGGTTTCCAAAATCAGAGCTCACATAGCCAATACGAAGTCGACCTTCGCTGGCCTTCAAATCCTTGGGATGCTCGTATGGCGGCTTGTGAAGAACATTGATCTGCCAAGAAAACACCCAAGTGTTTACAAACTTAGGAACTAAAATCTAAACAAAGGCACAAAACCCCACTCGGAGTTTGGAGAATTAACCTAATCCCACATTCAAGCAAGCAGTCACGGACATCTGCTGTTCCAAACCTGCATTCTACGTATCCCACTGCAGCCAAGCGCAGTGCCCACACACTGTGTCACAAGATGTGATGTGTCTGCTCTCAGACACACACAGGCACTGCTCCTGCATTTCTGCTTTTCGAACAGTTTCAGTATTCCGCCCGTGATTATTAAACGCACTGATACCACACCACGAGCCTCATGACGTTCTCAAACCACAAAGGCGTTTGTGACCAGAACAGGATTGCTGTGAGGCACCACAGCATTTGTTCTGTTCTTTGCTCTCCATCTTGCCCAGGCACCAGTTTGTAACCACTATCTCTGACTTATCCTCTGACAGGATTATCAGGCTACTCAGAGTCACTTTGACAAAGTGTTGTTTTCCATTAGTTAACCAGCCCCTCCCGCCAGCTGACAGCACCTTCTCAATTGTATATGGCAACCTGCACGAGTGTTCTGTCTCAAAACTCACAAGCACTAACAGCTATGAATATTATATCCCATCTC
Organism: Regulus satrapa; assembly: GCA_013396955.1. Taxonomy (NCBI): domain Eukaryota; kingdom Metazoa; phylum Chordata; class Aves; order Passeriformes; family Regulidae; genus Regulus; species Regulus satrapa. Next base: position 82,963 of record VWZN01019459.1, on the reverse strand, counting down.
TTCATGTGTCAGTGACTCAGAAAGCGTAGAAAGGCTAATACTGACAAATCTGAGTATTAGGTTTTGAGCAGGAACAAGCAAAACCCCAAAGAATTTCAATCAACAATCAACAACTGGCCTGTATAGAACTTCCCACCTTGTCCAAACAGAGATTTCCATGTCTCTCAGCAATTGCCTTCCTAAAACTGTGAGAAAGAGGATACAGCATGCTATGATGTGGGTGTACAGAAGGCAGTCTGTTTTTCTCCAGCTGGTCAGCTACAATGCTAACCAGCTTCTTCATTCTTTCATCATAGTCTGTCCAGTCACAGACAATCTATAAAATAGAAACAATATAAACAATAGGACAACAGCTTCCTTTGACCTGTATCAGTTATTTCAAAGGATGACATTAATGTTTCCTCCAAAAATGGAAGTGAGAACTTCTGTAATTACTGTTCACAACTCTGCAATCTGATCTCCTGATTTAAGACTCTTTACATTTAAATTAATAATCTCCTGAAGAGGAATCCCAAGAATCACAACCCAAGCCTCATCTTCCTCACCTGCAAACAGTGGGCCAAGTTGCAATAGGCATCTGGGAAATCAGGTTTCAGTTTCAGAGCAGTACGGTAGGAGGCAATGGCTTCTGGTATATTCCCTGAATCCTGTGAAGACACAGAAATGAGTCAGCAGGTAAAAATATCCTCAGGGTAACTACTCACAGTGCCCCACCACACTCTTCTAGGAGTGAATCATTGGCATGTGCTACCTTGTGAATCGAGGCCAGGTTGCTGTGGGCATCAGCAAAAGCTGGGTTTATCTGAATGGCACGGGTGTAGCACTGCAGAGCTCCTTGAACATCCTGCATCTCCTTCAAAGTGTTTCCCATATTAGAATAAGCATCTGCAAATGTGGGGCTGATTCTGAAAAATAAAGAGAATATGTCACAAACAAGAAAAGCTCCTCCTCCAACAAGAAAACAGACTCATACCCCAACTTCTCCGTTTGAAGAGCAACTATGCACATCAGAACACGACTAAGGCAGCTCCTGTACAAATCCAGGCACTTCCCCATTAGGAAAGGCCAGGACTCTTACAGGGAGTATCCATTTACCTAATAGCCTCTTTGTAATGCATCAGAGCTTCCTGTAACTTGCCCTGCTGTTGCAGAACACTTGCTAAGTTTGAATGCGCTGCGGCAAACTCTGGAAACACCTGGAAGAAAAAGAAGTTGACTCCGTCTCAAACATCACAAGCAGACCATAGCAAAAATACTTGTGCATTTATTACTGAATTTTATTAATTATATATATATATATATATATACTTTTTTTTTTAGAGGAAAAAAAACCCCAACTATGTCCTACTACACATTCCCAACGTGAACCAGCCACCTCTGCCTCCCACTCCACTGTACCTCAAGAGCTTTCCGATAAAGACGGACAGCTTCCTCAATATTGCCCTGCTCCCGCTTGATGTTGGCCAGATTGTTGAGAGAATCTGCATGAGTGGGACAAAGTCGAAGGGCCGTGTTGTAGCATTCTTCTGCCTCTACCACCTTCAAAAAAAGAAAAAAAAGGAGCACTGTTAATATAGTAGCATTTATTAACATCATTAGTAACGGTAAAAGCGCTGTTTATGAGAAGTCATGACACAAGCACTTTTAAGAAGTTCCAGACAGAGATTTCCTGAATTATTCTTCCTTTTAAGTGAGGTTAACATCCATCTTAACAACATGCCCGACAACCTAACAAACTGGGGACACAGCTGGTGTCTATTCAAAAAGCACTGACTGTAATTTTAAGAAGAAACAGGTGCTCCTTACACTGCCTTTCTCCTTCAAGGCATTGGCCAAGTTGCAGTAGGCATCAGGGAAGTGGGGCTGGAGCTCAATGGCCCTCCTGTAGGTGTCTATGGCCAGGTCTATCAGGCCCTGCTCATAGTACACACAGGCAAGGTTGCCGTGCACAACTGCGTGATTTGGGCTCAAACTCAAGGCTCGCAGATAAGCTGCCACAGCTCTGTAAGAAAACAAAAGGAGAAAAAAAAGAAGAGAGAAGATAAACAATCATCCAGAGAGCAGGAATTACTTAGTTTGGTACAGTGTATAGTGAACCTTCTTTTGCTGTACAGCAAAGCTTTCAACTATTATTTTTAACACTCTTCATTACTAGGAAAACCACCTTTTTTTCCTTACTCCATTTTTTGCCAGTTTACTATTCAATTTTAACAAGCTAAACAGTATCACATTACATCTTTATTCTCTCCACTAACCTACCATTATTTACTTAGACTTAAATCATCACTTTGTTGAAAAGTGAAATCTTTAATTACACGCTCCTATAACACTATATAAATAGCAAAAGTATTCGAATCCAATTTCTAGGAAAACCGTAAGAATATACATCAGTAAACGCTTAAAAGGTGATGTAAAATCTGAAATAATGGAAAACCATGCCTCTGTTTGGTCCACTAATTAATTGTTAAATCAGACATACATCACTGAATCATTTAGACTGCGTGCAGTGCAGATAATTAACCTGTTCCCTGCAAGCTTTTATTAAATTTGGGGCCACAAACCACAGCTATCAGAAATTAAAAACCAATTAACAAATGCAATATGGTACATTACGTATAAACAACAGAGCCTGGATCTTTTCCCAGAAACAGAAGATTCATGTGTCAGATTAGAGGTCTCAGGTTAGTTCATCAACACAGCAATAACATGAGACAGACATGTCACAAATACAGAATATTTAATCAAATGTTGAGCTGAATTCCAGCATTCCGGTTTGTCTCACATAGAAGGGAAATTTTAGAAGACAAACGCTTGCAAATTATGTTCTGAATCACATAATGAAAATAGAGAATTCAAGCATTCGGGTCTTTCTCGTGCATCTTATTTTCACCCTCCCCAGCCTTAATTTCAATTCTATTACCATCAGAAACTCTTGGTTTTGACAATGCATGAAGTACAGGAAAACAAAATGAAAGAATACATTTCACTGGAGTTCTTTATTTCAACAGACCAGTAGCCCAGTCTGTCTGCACTTCAGAGCCATTTGCTTGCTAAGCTCCCAGCTGAAGTCTTTGCTACCCCTGTCCACAGACACTTTACAGAAGGAACATAATCTGTACCTTGATACATCTGACAAGCCACAGAGAGCAACAGTATTGATCTGCTTACCTGTCAAATATCCTTGCCTCCTTCAGAACATTTCCCAGATTGATATAAGCATCCAAAAAATTTGGGTCAAGTGTTACAGCCTGAAAATATTTTTGAAGTGAAAATTTTGACCATTAAACCCAAACGCATTTTCTATGAAACCGAGTTGTTTGCTGCTCTTTAAACATTTAATAAACATAATTTGTAAGTTTTTAAGACTTTATCAATAACCCAGTAAGGAAAACATACAAACCAATCACAGAGCAAAGTTATTTATCTGTAGAAACGACAGCACGTACTATCTTCAAAATTTTTTTTGCTTACCTATTGAGTTGCAACTACTGCAGAATAAAGTAATAAACATTTATTTCACACAGGTTGATCACGTTTAACACTTCTGCCTACTGCTGCTATGTTGTCTTTAGCTTGCTTTTAGAGAAGCAACCCTAAAAAACCTTATCTGTATCCTTTATCTACTGCAAAGTAAAAGACAGAATTTTAAAGCTTTACCAGGTGCAGGAGAATACATCATGTGTGCGGGGGAAAATTTGGTAGCCATTTAACTAAAACACCTTTCCTGCCTTCCAAATTAATAAAATGCAAAAAACCACTTAAACTGATGAAGTTACAGAAACTGCAGTACAAAGCTACACATGAGTATTTGACAAGCCCCACTCTTACAGTCTCATGGGAACTATTAACTGCAAATTAAAATACTTCATCTATCATGAACTAGACAGAGATCAAAAAAAAAAAAAATCTTGAGCAGCTAGACTTTTTTCTGTAGATTTAAAGCCGAGAATTTCAGGAAGAAACTGTTGCTACATCTTAAATTCAGCTTTAGGGCACTCTAGAAACTTTAGAGATGAGGACAAAATTAATTATTATGCCAATTAAAGACATTAATTGGAAGGTATCAGACAACTATTTAATGACATTAATCTAGAGAAGTCTGAACAGTAGTGAAAAATAACCCTGGAGAAGAGGAATAAATGTGTCACTTAAAACTGTTCTCAATTACTCCAAGGACAGTAACACATGAAATAAAAATCACAACGTAAAATTATTTTAAGCACCAAGTTGATTCTCTCTCACACACACAAAACATTATCAGCAAAACAGATTTTTAAAAAATTTAGCTCGGGAAAGGGCTGAACAACAACTAAATTATTTTTTTTCATATTTGATGTGTGTGAAGTCCTAGGGGATTTCTAAGTGTCTCTCTCTAGGAGCAGATAGGCAGTTTGAAACCCCAGCAAGTTTTAAAAAAAAAACCCCAATCAGCATGAGCTGTTAACTAATAGGATCACACAAAGTTCTCCACTATCAAAAAATTTATCACCTGCAAGCACACAAGCGCACACACATTCAAACCCAGCAGTGAAGCCGACTCCCTTAGGTAGTTACCTTTTCAAAGTGATGAATTGCAAGCCAAATTTCTCCTTGGGCATTGAAAACACAGCCAAGATTACTCCAAGCCACTGCAAAGTTTGGTTGAGTCTCAATTGCTTTTAAGTAACAGGCCTTGGAATAGTTAAAGAAGAGAGATACAAGGGAAGGGGAATATTTGTAAAAAGAAAAAAATGAGAAAAAATAATTGTTAGTATGCCTTCTCTAACCAGCCAAAAGTGACCCTGCAGTATAGGCTAGCTTGCGCCAAAACTAATGCGCTGCAAACTGTTGTTGATCCTGCGCCAGCGCAAACCAAAACCCAGGTGCAAGCCCACCATTCTTCAGTTCTGCTGGTACCGGTTTAACATTCCTTCAGACACAGAAATCATCTCAGAAACAACTCAAGTAGGTTCGCCAGAAACACGTGCCGCCCTTAAGCGTGTAAAAATTTTTTAAAAATACCGTTTAAAAAGGACTTTGCTTTGAAAAACGTTCTAAACTAGACAGAAATTACTTTGAAAAAACAAAAACAAAAAAAAGGAGAAAAAAAGCCTCCTGAAAAAGATAAAGCCATTCCTCAGTTTTAAGCGCGCTTGGCAAATGAGGTGACCCACCCCATCCGTATCTCGCTGCCCGTTCCTTCAAACGGAATTCAACCCCTCCTACAGCTCCAAAACCTCAAATGACAGGATTGCATGAAGGTTTAGGTCCCTGTAATGCAAGCGCAAGAAATCGCTGCGCATCCTACCCAGCACGGCGCCACGCTATCGCTGCGAACTGCTTGGCTCTAGGGATGGCCCCAAGGTGCAGTGAACAGCCAACCAGAATCATTAATCTACCAGACAGGCCCGCACAAAACTCGCACGGTTCAATTTGAGGTCTGCGCTCTTGCAGATGCGTTACAAGCCAATTTTTATCCAAAAAGGCTGCAGCCTGGAGCTCGGGGCAGCGGCCCGATCGGAGATTAATCATCGAGTCAACCGTTCACGGGGGCTTTAATCGCACGCAATGCGCGTTACCGCTGCGCAGCCTTTGCGCTACTGCAGGATCACAGCGCATCATCAGAAGAGCAGAACGCTGCAATCCAAACAAAGAAGAAAAAAGGAAAAAAATGAACAACCGGAAGAGTTAGAAGCTTTTTTTACTATTAACTATCTCCAATTATTTCTTTAAAAAATATTTTAATTTACTTTTACTTTATTTCTTTGAAAGAATTTGTGGCTAATAGTATAAAATATTCTTACATTACTTGCTTGTAATTAAATATTTTAAGCTGTTTCTGAAGCCACAAGACAGAAGATTCAGGCATGGAGGCAAATGGTTTTGCTGTGGCAGTTACAAACCCGTTACCATATTTCTCATCATGTGACTTTTCGGTGCGTTCCTTGCTGGAAGAGGAGGAGGAGGTGTGTGTCTGCCCTAGATCCAGGCCTCGAGCTCCCTTCAGCGAGGCACCTTACGCATGGAATAGGAGGTTTCACCCACCTGAAACCTTCTAAATACAATATCAGTGGTGAAAAACCAAAAACAAGAGAGAAAATAAAACAAGATCATTAGTAAGAGTTCAACAAAGCAATTGCATTTTTTTGGATATGTCTTAACACATGGGAATGAGGATAATCTGTCTGTAACAAGGGAGACATGCAGAAGGGAGAGGGTTAATCGGGCAATTGCATACAGCAGGGACTGTTTTTTTTTTTTTTTTTGGAAGAAAGGCTCTGAAACATCTACAAAGAAATTAAATTTTAGTTCAAACCGTAAGGAATCTGCTGGCTTGATCTTTCAAATGGACTGATAACCAAAGAAACACATTGCAATTTACTCCAATCTTTTTCCTCGTTTATTAAGTTCTCACAAAACGGAATATAACACTTTCAAACTAGGTGTCTCCAGAGCTCTGAAACAAAGAAGTCAGCAACCTAAGGCAGGCGCAGTGTCTTGGCCTATACCAGTCACACTAAAGCTGCAGTGAAGTGCAATTCGTGTTAGCTGTCCGCTTGGTGGGCTGAGAACCAAGTGTCTCAAAGACTGTTCCGCTCTGAATGCCGCCACGCAATCTTTTCAACCTGGATCCGACCGAATCGATCAGGCTGCCCTAGGCTGGTACGCGCATCCAAGTTGTTAGGAGAAAACAAAGCAATGCTCTGAATTTGGAACCTGCGGTGCCCCCCGCTCGCCCCCAGAGCTGCCCGCCCTCCCCGAATGGTGCTGCAGCCAAACAGACAGCTACGCTGTTCATACACTCCACTTCTGAGCATGCGCGTGGGGCTCGGAGCCACAGCCGTGGAGCCCAGAGTGGCTCTGGTTTCTCCACACTCCTCACCCCTGCAGCGCGGACGCGTAAGGTGGCTTGTAACAAGACAAATTTCTTTCTGCAATCCGAATTTTGAACGTGCCAAGAGTTTGCAACTCGTCTTGGTGTTCGAATTCTCGGTTTAGGAAACGCACNATATCGGGGGATGGGGGTGGGGGGGTGGTGTGTGTCGCATACTGCAGCTATTATTTACTAGCCTTTCTTCCACTATCAAGGGAAGGGAAAAGTTAAAAGAATAAAAGTCTTTAAAAGCCAATATTACAAGGTAACATTTGGATAAGTTTCTTCTCCACTTACAAGCCACAAAGGACTTTAGAAGAGCAGCCTTTTCAATAGCACCTGCATCGTACAGGGATCTCGAGCTAACCACAGGCTCTCTGCTTGGCAGCAGCAGGCAAGCCTCAGATCTGAAGGATTGTTACTTATTTCCAGATGAAAGCATGATGGAGCCCCTGCCCAATACTTCAGAATGGTATCAGATAGTCTAGTTCAGCAGCAAGGCTTGGTAACTTTCCATTTCTTGACTTAAACCAACTTTTTAAACATGGACATGCCATATCTTGCCCTGCAACTACTCTGGGGTGTTTCAGTGCCTTCAGTTTTCAGAAGTTTCTCGGACTGTCTGTAGATCAACGCAGATTTGAAGACTTGGTGCAAAGTTCAAGTTTTCAAAACACTGACGTTTACATGTATTCTACCCAACACCTACCTTGGCTTCTTCCAAGCGACCCAGGGCTTTGAGCAGGTTCCCCAGGTCACTACGAACACAGTACAAGTCCTGAAAAATCAAAATCACCCCGTCAGCTTCAGGAGCTGAGATCCCCCACAGGTCTTCAGAGAGAATTTACAAGGAACACCCCAGTCCCCTAAAGCTTAGTTTAGATTCCTAATAGACACATCACAAATGTCAATTACTTCTCTTACCTAATATTACAAACAGCAGATAATCTGAGCAAATTTAGTACTGTAAAAGTACGAGTGTAAAGAACTAAAAAGTAGTATTTCATACAATTCCTATTATAAAGAAATTAAAAATTGAAAAAATGCCCCCCAACAGCTTAAGTCCTTTTGCCACATGTAAGCATTTCAAGCTCCCCTTTTTTTTCAAACCACAACTCCAAACCTGTACTCTTAAGATACACCATTACATTATGGCTTTTAAATAGCTGTATCAAGTGATTTTGCTGCCTGTATTCCTACAGAAATTTTCCTCCCTTCTGCCCACTAATCCATCCATTTCCAACAGCTCTACCACGTTCATTTGTTTGAAATAAAAGCACAGCCTGCAGCAGCATTATCCAGCAGTAAAGACCAGAGAGAACGCAGACATTTTGTCAACGCTGATGAGAGGATTTACTAAACTATACGAAACTCAACTCCTGCAAAAACCCCCGCCATCTCACATGATTCTAACCAGAGCATCCACTAGTCACACCACTTAGCACAGTAAGTTAGACAAGTTGAGAGAACACAGAGAAATAAGGTTCTGGGCCCTTGTTGGACTGGCTTTGCTTTTGCTTTTCCTACAGAAATGCTGCTCTTGAAGTATTTTTTTAATCGAAAATGTCTGATGTAAGAGCAAGCAAATACCTTTATCATGCTGAGCAGTATTATTCAAATTTAATGAGCATGATGCAAAATAAATGGAGGAGAGCAGTCTGTTTACTACACCAGATCAAGCAATCCTCTAAGAGTCACTTACAGTCTGTTTCAGCCTATAAAACCTAAACTGATGCTCCTGCAAACCAGCCCACAATGGAAACCTAACTCAGTCTACAGCAGAGATCTTACCAAGGCAACGCTCACCACCATGAAAAATTCCTGACTTCATGATAAAGTAATACCTGGTGATTTTCCAAGATCTCACACTCAAGTCTATGCATCGATTCTCTCACTGTAGTACTACCTTAAAGCACACAAAGCTAACTGTGGGATGATTCACCCAAGCTTCTGCCTTCAGAAAAGAAAAACCTAACCTTGTTTTTCTTTTATCTAAAAAGGTAAGCATGTTACATATACAGAAAAGCAAACAACCAGTAGCCCTTACTGCAATATACAACTTTTTGTGACAAAAAGCCTCTCAGAGTTCCTTCAAAATTAACTGCTTCATTAAGTTTATGATATACAGGTAGGAAGCGTTATCCGTTGTTCGTTCTTTGAAAGCTGCTACTTTTGTGTCCTAAGGCAGTAATAAAGAATGGACTTTTACAAAAGACAGCATTACTCACAGGATTGTACTGAAGGGCAGACACGTATGCCTGTACTGCTCCTTCCATATCACCTGCAGCTACGAGTGCAGCAGCCAAATTAATATATCCATCAATGAAATCTGGTTTGAGGCGCAGTGCGTGTCTGTAATGCTCAATTGCTTCCTGCAGCTGTCCACGCTCCTTGTACACATTGCCCAGGTTGGAATAGGCTTCGGCCAACAGTGGGTTCTGTTTGATTGCCAAAGTGCTGAAGTGAGCAGACCTGCAGCAAACAGACAAGTCAGCAAACAAGAAACCACAACCCAAAACCAAACAAACCCACCCTCGTCTGTTTATCTGGTTACTCTAGTGAACATTAATGCTTGGGCGAGCCAAACACAGAGCCAACGAATCTGGACTTACAGAGCTCTCCTGTATCTTTATGCTCCCCCTTTAAACTCTGCTCACCCTGGTTCCCATTTCGGGTTGTAGTGAACAGAGACAGCTCTCATTTACAGCCAGAAGGGTTCAAGTTGCCTCACCAAACCTGAGCTCAATACACTTGGAAAAAACACTGCAGGAATCTCTCTTCCAACCTGTATGCTTTAAGCAATGTTCCACTTGATATTCTTTTCAAGAAGCAGGACGACTTACATGTAAAATTCTGTTGTATCCTCACTCCTTTTTTTTTCTCGTATCTGAATTTCTACAACTTCAATCATTAGACTATATAAAACAAACCTAAGTCAGAAGTTCTTACTTCCTTCACCAGCAAACATGAATTTATAGCTAGAACAAGTGAAGTTCAAAATGCTAGAGGCACAGAAAGCAAGATCAGGAACAGGCAAGCAGAAAGAACACAGAAAGAATTTTCAGATCACAGAACTCCATTAACTAAACATGCTGCTTTGCAGGAAACAGTCTTACAACTTAAAGAAAAAAACCCCAAACCCACAAACCCTTAGATCATAGGTGAAACGGACATCACACGTGTAAATCCTGCCAGCACACACCAACGTGGCTGACGTCCCAACATTAACACGCCCGATATTCAAAGTTTGTTGCAAAGCTGCCGAGTCCAATGTGTATTTCTGTTCCCCACAGAAGCGAGAGGGGAGGAGCCTACCTGTCCAGTCGGCGACACTGGAAGTGAATGGATGACAGTAACAAAAGCACCCCGGTGTTATCAGGCTCCTGCCTCCAGAGCTGCATGCAGTGTCTCTCTGCTGCTTCAAAGTCTCCTGCCTGATACTCACGATGAGCCAACTCCGCTAACCCTTGGAAGGAAAGCATACGTTTCGTTGGTTCTGGAGAATCACCAAAACATTTAAAGGGGGAAAACAAAAAGTTAGATGATGGGAACAAAACAAAAACAAAACAAAACAATGAAAAAAAAAATAAAAATCAAAACGTATATATGACTAATGGATGAAAATGTCTGAAATGATATGAAACACTACAGCAGGTGAGAGTTGGGACTCTGAGATCTTATCTGTACCAGTCCTCGACTCCAGCAGCTGATAACAGCAAAACTGCAGACTCGTTGTAAGTCAATCCCTTTCCAGTATTCTGAAAGAAACTCCTGTCCTGAGTTTGGTTCCTAACAGTGCAAGTGCTGCTAACAGAACAATGACTCTCCTCACTCTCCCCCAGGATTGAAAATCCTATGCTCTGCTACATTAAAAAAAAAAAAATTCCTAACAATTTAATAGGAAAATGAAGGACAGGAGACAAAGACTTTAATAAAGGACTTGAATAAAGAAAGTTTTGCTGTGCATGTAGTGAAAGCCCTTAAAAAAAAGGGGCAAAAAAAGCACAATGGGTGCTTGATTTAATTCCTTGAATCCTACATATTCCTACATGTCCTCTAAGGAGTCAAAACCCCTTCACAGCCAAAAAAAAAACGGTCTCGGAACAACAATATCTGATGAGAGACAAACACACACTTCAATGATTATGCAACTGGCCTACAGGAGGAACCATTAAACAGACAGGGTACAGGAAAAGAGTTACTGCTCCTGGAGGCTCAGCTGGAACAGGAGTGACAAAATAGTTTTAGTATTTAGTACCCAACTGTGGAGAACAAAAAACTTAAATGAAACACCACCTGTTTTAGACAAAGGAAAAAAAAAAAAAGGAAGGAAGTAAAATCTCTTCCTAATAAGCAAGTGCAGATTAGAAAAAACCCACAACCATTCATCCTAGAAAGAAGTGCTGGCCTTCAAATTCTGCCTTTATACCAACAACTCTTATTATTAGAAGGTTTGATTACCACCTCTCATTTTTCCTCCTGCAGCCCCTTAATTCTATTCAATAAACACTTTCCCACCTCATCCTACATTTTTAAAATTTGCAATCTAAATGAAACAGATAAACCTTTGCTAATACATGAAAGCACCTCGACAGCTAAACCTACATTTTTATAGTGAGGTAGTACAAAAGTCCAGAGACTCTCATGCTTTTGTGAGAACTTTAAAGATGGCCAAAATAATCATAAAGAGATTAGGTACAGATTTACTACCTAGTGTTTATTTTATGAAATTGGGATTGATGCAATTTATTTAAACTACTTTAAAATCTGGGGTTTTAGCACCAGTATGTTTTAATGTAACACGGCAAGTCCTCTAAGTACAGTAGTTTTTCCAGATAGTGTATTGTCTCTGTCAGTGCTACAAACAATTCCACGGTAAATTGGAACTACCACTGCCACTCCTTTTCACGTAATTGACAAATTAGTAACCAAGTATCCTCATCCGGATTACATTCCCGTTTTTCAACCCCCTTGGCTAAGGGCCAAGCGGACTCCGGGATCTGGTTAAACCTACTGGCAATTTAAGATAAAAAGGCAGAACCTTTATTCAACACGAGAATGCTGAAAACCACAGCACTCAGAAAGGGTGCTGAGAGCAATTCTGGAGCAGCAGCACACTGCTCCTCCCTCGGCCCTGGGCTGCTCACAGGTTTTGCCCTCCCAGCACTCAGCAGATTTTCAAGTTCCGCTGTCTCACAAACTCAATTTCCTCCTCAAATACATTTCAAATGGTTTAATAAATTTCAAGCTAAATAAACCCAGAAAGCACCCCGAAACGGAACAACCCTGAAGTTTACAGTTCAGGTCCTATGACTGCAGGGAAAGAAGCTTTCAATCGGGATTTAAATGCTACACTTTGCCTCCTTAAAGCAAGAAGCCAAAGTGAAGTTGCAACTTCCAGGGCAAGAGAGCAGGTGCCACAGATTTAACACCTGGAAATGAGAACTACTAACAAAAGCAACAAAAGAAGAAACGCTGACGTTTTCTTTCATTTATTAAATGTCTCTGTTTACAAAACAGCCCACCCTTTGTCTCCAGAGATAAGGTAAACTCAGTGTAAAATTGCCAGTCATCTACCTCCAAGCATTTCTTTTATAAACGCCCGTGAAGAAGTTCACAGGAAAAGCAGGAAATGAACAGCCACAGCACAAAGTCCAGGAGCGAAACTTTTAATGCAAAGTTGGCTGGGAGTTATGCAGGGCAAAAATATCCTAACACAGACTGCCCATGAATGGATGCTCACCGAATCAATTGGTAAAGAAAATAACTGCAGTGAGGAGTCACAGCCAGGAAAATCCCTTCTCAAGTCTTGCATAAATTCATTTCTCTACCTTGGGTTAACATGTGCTGCATGCTTCGACTATGACCTTGGAAAAGTCCAGCACAGCGCTGTGACAATGACCTTCCCTGAGGCTTCTAGACTACCCCAGCAAAACAAAAAGCTGCACAGAAGCATCAAAACCGCTCCCGAGGCCATTTTTCCCCCCCTACAAACACCATCCTCGACACTTGCAACGCACTCGTGGCTCAAGCTGGAGCGTCCAGCTGCGGACAGAAGGGTGGTTTACCTGAGGGGGGATGTGCTGGATAGCGCAGGGCTCTCCCAGCCTGCACGGGGCTCTTTTTACCCCCAGGGATCCGGGGGTGCAGGAGGATGCTGCAGCCTCGCTGGCCACACACACAGCTCCAGCCGAGAAGCTCGGGAATACCTTACTGCAGCACTTTTCTCTACTGCTAGCGTTTCTCTTTAGAGCCGCACCGCTATCCCGTCTCCTTCTCCAAAAATCCTCATTTTCCTCCTACTTTTCCCAGGCATCATTTCAGCTCTTGCTGCCCCTCGGGTTACGGAAATTCCCAATATCGGGGGGGATAAAGCTGTGCTGTCCTTTCATCCTTTCAGTAAGAATAACGCTTCTTTCTCTTGCTCTACAGAGAAAGTCCGATTTGTCCATTCCGCAAGTTCTGGATGTGCGAACTAAATTTAGGGCAGGCTCTTTCCCTGACACAACACGCTATCTTACTGTTCGGAAAAGCGCTCTAGCGCTCGGCCATGCCACAGTAGCACAGAACGGGCTGGATCGGAAGGGACCTAATTCCACGGCCAGGGACACCTTTCCCTTCGACCAGGCTGCAGGGGAGGGGGAAAAAAAAAAATAGAAAAAA
>VWZN01019459.1:38580-68214 GCA_013396955.1 Regulus satrapa | reverse complement strand
CGGGGCTCAGTCACTGGGATATCGGGGCTCAGTCACCGGGAGATCGGGGCTCAGTCACCGGGAGATCGGGGCTCAGTCACCGGGATATCGGGGCTCAGTCACCGGGATATCGGGGCTCTAAGCCCGGGACAGCGGGGCTCAGTCACCGGGAGATCGGGGCTCAGTCACCGGGAGATCAGGGCTCTAAGCCCGGGACAGCGGGGCTCGGTCACCGGGAGATCGGGGCTCAGAGCCCGGGACAGCGCCGTTCACGGAGCCCCGGCAGAGCTGACCGTGGCCCGGCAGCCGCGCCCCGGGCCGGCCCCTCCGCTGTGCCCGGCCCCGCTGTCCTCCCGGGAGCTCCCTCAGCCGCCGGGGCTCTGCACCAGCGGACCAGCGCACGGAAAAGGAGCGGGGAATCGTGAGCCTTCCCAAAGGCTCCGATGGCCAAAGTGTGGTTTCTGGAAGTCACTGTAACTTAGAGAAGAAGTAGGGCAGCTGTTTCTGAAATGCTGATAGCAGGTAGGCAGTTCTCAAAACCACTCAGGGGGCAGACACTGTTAGTTGTGGTCCCAGAGAAAAGGCTCCTCTTTATGAAATTGCAGTTGCCTTACAGTTGTTCATCAAAAGCAAGTATTTCGTTCTGAGCAAGCATTTTTTTCCTCTCAGACATGCATATATCCAGCAGGCCAGTATTTCTGAGGAATTACTTTACATCTATGAAGACTGAAGAACAAACCATACAAATCTGGATCTGGATTCTGGAGCCAGTAAAGGCTACAACAAGCTTCAGCAGGACACGCTTGTCTAAAAGCTTATTTTTCACCGTTTACTCATTCATAAAACATGTTTTATAATCAGTTAAAATAATATATCTAAAAATTAAAAAAAAAAAATCTTTTTAACACAGCCCACACTACACTATTCCTTACACCAAACTGAGACAAGAGAAATTCAGGAGCCAAGTGTGGTCCAGGATAACCATCATCTCAGGAAAGGGAGTTCATTCATCTGAGTCCAGGTCACTGTCTCCTGCAATGGAGTGAAAGTCCTCGCTGTCCTCCTCATCCTCTGACAGATGGACCTGACTTAACACACTTGGCCCAGAGCGCTGCTGTTCTTCCTCCTCCTCCTCTTCTGAGATCTCATACCCCCCAATGCTGCTGAAACTCGTGTCTCTTGTGTTGGACTTTGGGTCCGGCTCTTCGTAGCTGCCATAGCTAGAAAAAAGAAGAAAATCATTCCAAATGAGCTGCTGATTCCAGAAATTCTGTATTTAACTGCAGTAAGAGTTGGCTTGAAGTCCTGTGAACATTAGGAACCGCTGTGCTTTCAATTCTGTCACTGGCCAGCTTTTTAAAACAAACTAAAGAAAAAACACTTATCCAATAAAATAATTCCAGTATTTTCACTCTGATATACTCCAGGCAGGAAAAAGTGACTGCTCCAACAGCTTCTGTCACCCTCACTGCAGACAGAAAGTGCAGGACTGTTTTCAGCCTGTTCTCATCTTCTCCAGCACTTCCTGGCTGACTCTTGTAAAGGTCCTGGGCTGGACTGACCATTGCCTGCCAGCCCTACCAGCTCTGATGCCTGTGATTTATTAGGCAAATATTAATAATAGCACTAAGGAACTGAATTCCACAAGTAGAACAAGAACAGAGAGTCAAATATGTTACAGAATGCCCAGAGAAGGGAGGGTAGCATCTTGTTCTCTCAAATGCAAAAAAATAAAGCTGATAGTGTTGTACTTTTAATTTTCTAATAACTGAACACCTTCCAAATTACAGAATATGCATATTCCTATATTTGTGGACTTCAACTAAGCAGCTGCATTTCAAGTCAGGACATGCTTGTTCTTAAGAGGCAAAAAAAAAAAAAGTTAATCTGCTAAATCACTTTTTAACTTCAAAGGCATCTTGTCATTTGAGATAGCTTGCAAAAACCTTTATTTGTCCTGCCATCAAAAACCACTACGTACAAGAAATCATCTAACTTAAAAGAAGGAACTTTGTGGGTTGGGTTTTTTTTTAAATTTAACTGATATCTTTATTAGAGAAAATCTAACAGCAACCCCAAATTTCTGTCAATAAGGATAAACGGTAATTATGGCTGCAACAGTAAGAACAGTCAGAAAATAACTTTAAGAAAAATGTGAAAGATTCTTCAGGTTTTTATGATGAACACTTCAAAAAATCTTTAAGAGAAGGGATTTGAACAGAGTTCTCAGCTCTAATTACCTGATATTGCTGTCCTCCATAACGTGAGATGTCTCCCCACCATCTCCTTCATAGGACATCATGCTTTCTTCGTTGTCCATGCCCATCCGTGTGTTCTCTTGCAGAACGTGAGGTTGTTTGGGTCTCACTGCATTGGGCTCCACATCTGAGTCACTGCCACTCTCACTCAGCTGGATTGCTGTGCAATCAACAGTGTTTGGTCACGAATTGCCAAGTTTGTTCTGCCACTTACATACCCACAGCCTGTGTTTAAAGGCTGCAGTATTGACTGTAAGGAATGTTTACGAAGTCGTGTTTCCACAAGGCAGCAGAAAAGGTATCTGGGAGGTGACACCACCTACTGAGTGCCCAATTCTGATGTTATTCTAAAGCAATCTCATTACTACCATTATTCAAAAAGGCCTTATTATGTCTTGCCTACTCTGAGAAATTCCTCCTTCTGCCCCCCTAATAATTTTCAGAAGTCATTGCTAATTAATATGCTTTTCTGCATACGTTTGTATTAAAAACACAGAAACAGACTGAATAACTTCTGTACACCTCTTCCTGTTTGTGATAACATTGCTTTAACATTTTACATTTAACACTGATAACCCTATTTCATATCAAAATAAATGTACTTTTACTAAACTACCCATTCCTGGCTCTCTATACACCAAGCAATACTCCCAGTGTTTTCAGAATCACTTGCAGTTTGACTTTATGAAAAATACAGTCAGTAGGATCTTAACTCTGCTTTTATGTGGGTCTGTACTTCCAGCTTTCCTATTCCACTTTTGTTTTCAGTCCCATTTGTGTTCGCCCAGTTTCCTCATCTTGCCCCTTTAGTCTCTTCTCTCTACTGCATTTTTTTGGGATGGAAGCATGACATCAGCTGAGTTAATGAATAACCAGAAAAGGACACTTACACGAGAAAGGATTATCTCCCTCTTCATCACTCCCATCATCATCATCTTCTCCATCAGACATAAGCAAGTCTTCATAGAGGACACTGGCCTGGGGCTGCTGGGCTGATCCTTCTTCTTCATCAGCAAGGTCACCATCTGCATCTTCAACTTCCTGGGTCACACAAACAGGGATGGTGAGGATCCAGCAGCATGCTGCCATTTGTATCAGAGATTGAAACCCACTCTGTCCACTCTGAAGCATCCCCTCATTTCACAGTGCTAACTTTTCCAAAAAGTTACATTTCAGAGCCTGTCTCAGGGCAGCAGGCACAACAGACAACCCTGCAAGGCAGCAAGTACACCGTGGCTGGGATTTCTGTAAATATACTCACTGGGGCTGGAGTCTTAGGCTTCCCATCATCATCCTCATCAAATCCTTCAATATCCACATCAGAGTCTTCCTCGCCCAGCCGACCTCGCCCCTGGCGCATCTGGACGGGAACACAAACAGCAATGGCACTGAGGAAGGCACTACTGGACATCCAGGGGGTCTGAGGGACAGCTGGGCCACAGAGGTGGGTGTGGGAGCACAGGAAGGGAAAGACAGAAAGGAAAATATGTCACTGTGTATCACTCTCAGAGCAAGGATCTTTTTTTCTCTTTATTGCAAGATTGGAGAGCACAGTCTCCACACACCTGATGGGCTCATCCTTGAATTGGGAATCTCCAGCCTTAGAGCACCAGAGTTCCTTATTTAACTAGCTATTTCTGGAAAATAGCACCAGGTTGCAAAAAAAAGTGCTTATTTTCATAATATATTTTAAAAGCATACAGCATTCCCCCCAAAGCTTTTCTTGTCCTCCTCTTCCTGTTCTTCCCACAGTCCCCATGAGTTCAAGATAAAGAGGACATGCAGATTCTGTCCCAAAGACTATAAATTTCTACAGAAAGCTTGAAGATTTCCAAATCTAGAAAGCATTCTCAAAGCTACAGATGGCTACAATACTACACAGAACTATTCATAACCAATCTGTTTGCCTGCATTGTTCAGAATAGCTCTCACCAGTCTTTCTGGTACCATCTTCAGTCTTGTGGCTCCTCACCTTCTTCATTCTCCTGGTAATTTATTTTCATGGTCCTATTACTACATATCCTTCTGCTATTTCCCCTCCTTCAACATTTATGTTTTTGTCTAATACAGAATAAAGGCTAATGAAAAATATTCTGTGGCTGCTGTAACAAATTCATTTATAATGATTTAATCCCTTTAACCTGTCTTCCTTTTTTTTTTTTTTACAACTATAAGGTATCTACAGTGACAATCATCTCTTCGAAGCTCCTAATTATCACTGGGTGCAACCAGAAATAATAATCTGATTATGCTCTTCTGAATCTGTACAATATCCTTCACCATTTCCCTATTCAGAATTAACAAGGGATTGTATATTAACCCTCTATAGCATGAGTCACCAGGTTTCTACTTCCAGAAGTAGTGAAGCAAACAAATACCTGGCCTTAGGCAGATTATTTTGCAGCTTTTGATTCTCTATTCTTTGTTTTAATGTCTCAATTCCCAGTGCACTTTAATTTTTTTTTTTTACTTTTGCCTCAGAGCAGTCAAGATTAAGAAAATATCATAACTTTTGGAAGATATTCCCTTCTCTGCTTGGAAAACCTGATCTTTGTCACCTGTTTCCTACAAAGTTATTGCCTCCTTTTAGTTATTTTGCTCACACATGACAACTCCCCAACCAGATGAGAAAATGGAGGATTCTGACCTGAGTTCCTCGCTTCCCTGTGGTAGTGATGGGAGTGTCCATAGCAGACAAATTGCTTTCATCTTGATAGAATGAAGCACCATGGGACACACTGAGGGAAGTGCTGGTATCATACAAATCTGGTGGCTAAAGTATAGGTGGAAACAGGAGACAGAACATTCTCAGAACATTCTGAACTGGGACTGGAACAGTATCTTGAGAGGCAAGACTGGGATTTCAGGACTAAATGCATCTTTTTGGCATGGTGTTCATATTATTACACACTGCTTAATCAGAATGAACTAATTATTCTTAAAGAACAAATGGAGTAAATGCAGTGGCTCAAAACCTCAGCTTTGAAGTTTGCCAAATAGCAGATTTTTAATTTGAAGTCAATACTTCTATACAGTGCTATTCTACAGAGGCCAACATCCCAAATGGGCTCCAAAAGCATTCAATAAATACAGAGAGAATAGACCTCTCTGCAGCTCATGAATACAATGGTCCAGGTGCAACACAAGTTTAAGGTGCCTGAACAACCAATTCCCAGAAGCAGAGAGGGTTTGCTGTAAAAACAATCACTGCATGTTTGCATCCACCTACTTCTGTTCCCTGCCAGAGACAGGAGACTGGATTACATCAACCTTTGGTCTGACTCAGCATGGCCCTTTTCATTTACTTCCTACAATGGCAACGGTGTTGCAGCCCCAAATGTTCCAACCAGAACAGGGAAAAGTCTGGCACACCTGAAACAGCAAAGCTTCAGCTTCCAATCAATCCTATGTAAATCACTGTCTCAAGCCCTAAAGCTGACACAAGCAAGAAAAAGGGGATTTGGATAAAATGTTCCAAAAGCCAACCTGCAGTTTGCATGCAGAGAGAGTTAATGAGGAGCTTGATAGAGTTCCCTTATAACACACAGTTCACGGATCATGACAATACTGAAAGTCTTAAGAGTAACAGCAATAATTCTTAAATTAGGCAAAATTGGCTTCCTAAGAATTTCAACAGATGTGTGAAGCACAGACAGCTCTCGGCTGTATTTGCCTTTTGTATCCTGGAGGCCAACCTCTGAACACCCACATGGGGAGATAAATGTTGGCTGTCACAACTGCACTTAAAATAAAGGGGACTAAAGCCAAGCAATCTCCTGCCATCTGTGGCAAGTTTGGGAGCGTGGGAAGTGGGACTGTACCCCCAGGCTAGAAGGAGAGGGATAGGGTGGCCTGCAGGTGAAAAGTTCAAGGGAGAAGCTCAGAAAGCTCTTTCCCCTTACCAAGGACAGCTCCCTGCCCAGGCCTCCTTTCTGATCACCAGCTTGGAATAAAATCTGACCAAGTATCATTGCTCTTGGGAAGGAAACCATCAGAATGGCATTTCTGTCTCTCACTGTCTGCTGTATTGGGATCAACACGGATTCCATTTGATTCTTGAAATATGTGAACAAATAGTTGCAATACCTCATCTCCAAAGACTGCCTTGCAGCCCAATACTTCCTACTGACTGGAAGGTCTTTCTCCATGATACTCAGTTTCAGTATTCCCAGCCTGTTGAATTGGATCATCATTTCTAGCAATCACATTCTACCTTCCTCAAATGCTATATTTTGGGTACTTTTGTGGAGAGAGATGGATGGGAGGGTGTTAAATATTGCCCTAAACCCATCTGTGTCCTACTCAGCAATACAGTTTTCGTAAACTTCTTGTCTAAACCAATTTTAAACTCATTTTTCTCTTAAAAATAGTCTTATAAAGACTATTAAATTGTTCCTGAACACCAACTCCTCTTTTCTGCTCAGACTTGGCTAAAATCAAATGCAGCTTTCCAGATGTAATTACATTGGACTTGCACAGAATCAAAAAGTTGTTGGTCTACAGCTGAAATGAACTACTGCAAAGAAAGCTTTGATTTGTCTCCCTATACCACAACATTTGCATTTTATCATTCAATTATCAACACAGATCTTTCCCAGGGCCTATGAACTTTTCCAAATAAACAAAAGGCACATCTCAGACATGAGGATGACATTTCCTCCTTTCCTAGGCAAATTCCAAAGACAATTTTTGTTTCCATGAATTAACTTGTCATTCCTAGTGAAAGTTTTTAACTGATGTTTTTAAAAAAACAACAAAATCACCCAAAATAGGAAGAATTCTTTTTTAAAAAGTCTAAGTAGCTTATAAATCTTTGCCCAATTGTAAACATTGAAAAGAAACCCAGCATGAACTTGCTCTGTAACACAAAGAAAATACCCGACACATGTATTTGTCTGCTATAAAATAATGATAAAGGCTAAAAAATGTTATTTTCCACTAGAACTGGAACAAAGATGTAAAGAATCCCAGCGATGAGGGCACAGTTGGACTTTGCTGACTATATCAGACAGTTTCTTTACCCACAGCAATGAGCCCTTCCAACAATACCACTGCCAAACAGCTCCCTGGACTCCTCTCAGCACTACATCTGTGTTTTGTTCTCATCTTCTCCTTACCTGTCCCCTGCATGACTTCTGAGGGTTTCTAAATGTTACACTTGCACAGCAGTCCTCAAACCTCCAACCAACACTCAGCTGTACCTGACTGTAGAGAGCTCATCTTTACACCAGTTTTACAATTTGCCTGGGAAATGTCCCTCTCTGTCTCAGGTATCTCACTCTCTAAAGCATGAGAACTGCTTTTTATATTTATTCTTAAAAAAGTGTTAACCCACCATCCAACGAGATACTGTACTAAAAGACAAACTGCAGACAGATGGAGAACATGAAACAAAGAGGAAAATTGGAATCAAACACTCAGGAGATTGAAATTAAAAGAAAGTGAAAGCCTTGCTTGGTCACTTGCCTGTGGAGTGTAGGGACCAGGGGTCATAGGATCAAGACTTTCCAGATCTGCCTCCTCCAGTGCTGCTTCCTTAGCAGTGGAGATGTCTCTCTCGAGTTGAGTCAGGTGCTCATCATACTAAGAACAAAAAAGCTTGCTAAGGTTGCAGAACAGAAAATCCAAACTGTAAATATTCCAGTAAAGTTGTCCACATACCTCAGCTAAAGTCTGGTAGCAGATGTTTACAATCTCCTGGGCTGTTTTTGTGTACTGGCTGTCTGACCCTGCAGTAAGAAACAAATCTCTTTATACATTCTGATATATAAGATATATATATGGTTTTCAATTCCAGCTGCCCAGACAGGAGGGCAGGTTTTGGTTACACAGGCCACTAAACCCAAACTCCTTCTAATGCAAGGAGAAATACAAAGCAGAGCTCACATTTGGCTAAAATACCACAACCAGTTTGTTCCAGCATTAAAGGCATGATACAGCACACAGGTTGTACCTTGTGTGCCTCAAGAAAACTCCCAGAAACAAATCATTGGATCTGAGATGTGCTCTGAGCCAGCAGAACATCCTCCCCAAATGTACCTGCCCATTCTGCACCAGATGGTAATAAAGCTTCATGTGACAGTGAAAACAGCAGTGTTTAAGCATCTCTTTCCTCAAGAAAGGAAAACAATCATCAAGTCCATGATTCACAGCCTCGGGCTTCAACACCTTTGGCAGTACAGGTGCTCAGCTGCATTAATTTAAGTGCAGGTGCTCAGATGAATTAATTTAAGTACAGAAGGCAGCTGAAGCCTCATTTCCACCACCTACCATTGTACTTAATGCTGTTGGCAAGGATGAGGTTAACATCATCCAGGAAAGTCTCCCTGTTCTGGTATTTGTGTTTGGAGATATTCTGGAAGAGAATGGTCACCCAGTAAGTGATCAGGTCTAAACACCTCTCAAGAGACTGCTCAGCTCAAGCTACACACCTTGCGGATGGTCTCCAGATCCATGGGGTTAGCAATCACCTTGTAATAATCAGGAACAAACTTCTTGTTAACTGGATGGTGAAACGGCCAAGACTGAAAAAAACCCAAAAAACCAAAAATCCAGAGGTTTAGAAAGTGCCTGTGTAGAATTTTCTACAGTTTGAGCTATAAATGTAATAAAACAAGTCTCCAGAACTGATTAACACTCCAAATGTATTTCAGGGATTTATAACAAGACCCCGGGAATCCAATCATTTATGTTAAGGAGGGACACAGAGAAAAGATCTAGCAGCTGGATTTTTAGCTAGGCCTGTTGGTATCTATCGACAGTAGGAACATGAAATACAAAATAATAATTTTTCAGAAGACTTTTCTTTTTAATATAACTGCTTTCTCCACAACAAGATTAGCACAGTCACTCAAGGTACGTACATCTGGAACTGCCATCATCTTTTGAGTCACAATGTTATCCAAAATGAAGGAAAAGGCCACTTGATCATCATCATCCAGGAGAGGATTAATTGCTTTTTCTAATCGAGCCAGTTTATCTTCCTTCTGCAAAAGAAGTAGGGAAAATCAGTGGCTGACCCTAAACTAATAACTGTACTATCATGATACTCTGTCCCAGACAGACTCCCACACACCTTTTTATGAAAACACTTGTAACTAACAGGTTAACAGGGTACAGATATAAGCTTAGAGATAAGAGAAAGTAACTAGAATAAGAAACAAGCATCTATTTTTTTTTTTCAGAAAGGCTCCCATGGGAACTGTTTAAAATGGTAAAAATTCAAATACCTTCTGGGGTAGGAGGAAGAACTCCCTTAATTTCCTACTACTCTCCCTAAACCCCCATGTTTTGCCTATGCACATCCTCTATTCTCAAAATCTTCAACCACCCCTGACCATCCCTCCCCCTCCATTCTGACCACAACTCATTCACAGAACTTGCCTCTTTTAGCTTTTCATCACACAGGTCGAGCATGGACTGGGATATCTGTGTCAGTGAGTGCTTTGGCCCTGCAAACACACACAGCAAGTGCAGCTTGATTGAAAAGGCCCACGTCACAATATGATTTATCTTTACTCCTAAAGCATCACTGATCATATTTCTGGCACAGTTAGGAATATACACTCAAGTATATTCTCAATACACACAATTATCCAAGTTAAGCATGCATGCATTTTATAAGAGAAAAAGATTATTTATAGCATATAACATTTCTGGCATACATTCTGGTAAAGTTTGGAAATCCTTTGGAAAACAGCTGTGCCTGTGGCAGACTGGCCTCCAAGCCCTCCACCTTTGCCAAATATTCCCAGTATAAGCCATGAAATTTCTGTTTCCTTCACTAAGTCCAGCCAGTGAAGCAGAACTGCTAAAGAAGGCAAGATGCATATTTAAGGAATATTCAAAACCTAACAGTTTTAAATAATTTCAGGATTCCTCAGACACGGAAACAAGCATTTGCAACAGAACTATGAAAAAAAAGGATCTAATTTATTAGGTATCTAACTGTCAAAATAATAAAGGAAGCAGCAAAGACACAAACCCAGTGCTGTCAGTGTCACCCTCAATGCAGCAGAGCCGAGACAGACTCGGTGCAGCTGGGAGGTTTTTCTGTCAAATGAGTATATTTTGAACAAAGACTTTTTTATCAGCAGTCAGAATAAGGCTGACCCCCAATGAATCAGCACTTTTCCCCAGCAGATATGTGCTCTACTACTGAACTGATTTTTTTTAACTAGTTTCCCAAATGGGGAAAAAGTTTATTGCGACTAAGAATCAAAATATGCAAAATCATGACAGCAAACTCTACTCAAAGCTGCATGATCCAAGGCACTGGCTTCAATAGGTATGAACTATTCCTGTTTGCATTGAAGGATCCATTCAATAAAGCATAATAATGTAATATTACTGAAAACAATATTTTGCTTAGCTTTGAAGGAAGTAGGCAAGACTTGAAACATGCAGAAGTCTTCACTCATTGAGTCACCCCAAGACACAGACCCATACCTGAACTTCAATTCCAACATCACAGTCATCATTTAGTTGTTGCTACATGCTGGAATTAACTTCTTTCTTTTTTATTAATTAGTTCATTAACATTAATATAATGTCTCAGGCATATCTGGAAAAAATATATGTTCACTATTGCCATCTGGTAGTGAATTTATTTGGCTTTTATGTTGCTTTTGTTGACTCTAAAAGTTCCTCAGCTCATCCATGCTCAATGTATCAGCAGAAACAGGATTTCCCCGTGTTTTTACCATTGTATGTGGCACTGTTCTTCACAATGAGCTCCAGGTGTTCCCTGAACTCCTCCCGGGATGGGTACTGCCTCTTACGGACGTTTTCACGCAGCGTCTGCAGGTCCATGGGCCGGGTAATGATCTTGTAATAATCTTTGACAACTTTTGGATTTACAGGCGTGTGAAAGGGGTACGTCTGAGGAGGAAAAGAAAAAAGATTTATTAGCACAGTACTATCACAGCCAATCTCAATTTCAACTCCACAGTTAAACAAGCACTATAATGTATAAAACCTTTACACAAACTGTTCCTTAACTGCACCAGGGAAAACAGAGTAAGCTCAACCCCACAATGGCAAACGCTTGCTTCTACACAATATTCTCAAAACACCATGATAAGAAGGGAAATCTCAGAGAGAATTCTCAGATGGTATTTTCAATTGTAGCACTAAAGTCAAGAAACTGAACTTTAAAATTCTCATTTCAACTCAAATCTTCCATTTAATCTTTTGATTTTGTAATTTTCTGACAAAGTCTGGTCAGAAAAGAGTGAAGTACATATATGTGTATGAATGAAATCCAGTGCCACATATATAAAAGCAATACATACTGCTAGATTTCATGCATCTTGTGCTGGTTTTGTTGAAAAACAAATTTTTTTTTAAATCACATATGAGCTTTGAACATGTATCCATAAAAAAACTAGCCAAATTCTGGTGTCTACAAAACATACTCTACTTTAACCACATTGCTTGAGATGCAGGATTTGGGTGTCATAGCTTAAACTTACATTGGGAAGATCCCTGATGTCATTGATGATGCCCTCCAAGATGGACGAGAGCGTCACCATGGGATCTGTTCTCCGCCGGTGGATGGATTTATGGGGACGCTGAAGAGATGAGAGGCAGAAAAATGAAGGCAGTTCCAAAATGCAAAGCATTTACTCACAAAAACCTAGACAATTTAGCTTATTATTTTTCTGGGCAGGCACGAGGAGGTGGCACAGGAGCAGTTAAGGGCCTGGCCAGGTGGTACAAACAGGAGGTGCTGCAATCAGCTCGGTGACGATTCACTCACGTTGAGATAATCGCAGTGCACCGTCGTCCCTACGCGACGTTTCTTCTTCGGAGGAAGCTGCTGCTTAGGAAACTTCAGGACCAGGGATTTCCTGCGAACCTCATCAGCACTAGGCACAAACAGAAAAGCACAATACTTTCTCCAGCCTTGACGTGAATCAAGGCCATTTGTCCCTTGGCTTTGGTTCCATGTGCCATAATACCAAACGCTCAGTTGAAATACCGGAATAAGTTTACGTATAAAGCCCTGTCACTTTATTCCTGTGACCAATATACACATGAGTACTCTGCATTAAGCTCTTGCTGTTTCTTCTTATTATCCCCACCCATTTCTCCCATTTTTCCCTTACCTCTCAATCAACTGTTTTCCCAGGACAATTTTCGTTCCTTCTACTTTGATGAGTTCTTCATTGTCATTGTGAATGACTGTTTTTTCCAGCTCTTCCTCCTGCTCCTCTGTCATTGCAACAGGATTAGAAGGTGGGGCATTTGTTTGGTAGTAAAGAGGGCAGAACTTATTAGTCCTCATGTGCCCAATTGCACCACATGCTCCACATTTTAGCTGCAAAAATAGAAGGTGACAGATCAGGATTCATATATGGGCTCCTAGTTTTGAGGAGAAGCATCTTTAAAAACCCCCAGTGAGATCTTTAGTACATCACTAGAACAGAAAACTTCTCCAGCAGCCAAAACCTCTATGGATATGCTTACTTTCAAATCTGGACGCTCTTTCATTTTCTTGGGCTTTTTTTCTGGAGGGCCCTTGAGTTTCTCTTTCTCTTGGTTCCGTTTTAGCCGCCGTAATTGTTCCTGGATCCTGCGCCGCTCCTTCCGCATCTCCTCACGGTGCTGCTCGTCGAACAGAGCAAACTTCCGTCTGGGTGAGGGAAAAGAAACACAGAAATTTTCCAGCCTAGTTCACAGTTTTTCCAGGTACTCTTCTGGCAGGTCAATCACTGCACAAAGTTTGTGACACCCACCAAACGGACAGCCATTAAACCTCTGTTTCTCTCCACAATTACCACGCCGGGCTTCAACGCTCAATTCTACATTTCCTTCATACTGTCAGCAGAATGAAATAAGCCTCTAGGCAAAGCTAAGAGGGAGAAAAAGGAGCTCCCAAGTGCCTTACATGAACTCCTCGTCCTTGGTGGTGCGGATGCGGCAGTAGGCGTCGATGACCGCGGGTTTCCGCACCGTCTCACACCTCACGTACTCCTTCCCGTCCTCGTCCCTGAACGTGCGATAGATCTTGAGGCGGCGGCCGGTGGCAGAGGAGTTCAGGCTGGTCACAGAGGCAGTGTCGTCATCCTTGTGAGAGTTTGCTGAGGCTGCTGAAGCTGTTGCCACAAGAAAATGCTTTATTGGCTTCTAATTTTTTTCCACACTGTAGGAAATATCGTCGTTTAAATGCAGCAGATCGTTTTGGGCTTAAAAGCTTCCAAGACACACATTCAGGAAAACCTAATAGAAATCTTTCCCTTGCTTGTTCATGTTCCCTTATCATGACATGAAATGAAGCTGAAACAAGGATATCTAATTAATTATCCACATAGATTATAAAGCCAGAAGGAACGGTTACAGTCAACAAGGGCCCACAGGTGCAACCTGCAATGCAATTGCATTCTGGCCCTGCAGATGGATTAGTTACAGTGCTTTTCCTTATAGGTATGGTTTTCTGGCAGAAACTGAGTCAAGAATTATCCTGTTTTCCAGGGAGAGTTCCAACCAGTGTGTCAAGTGACTACAGAATCTTTCCAGCACCATTCATAACTCAGGTTAAGAGATTTTGTACAAAGTAACACTGGATATCTTTTCATAAGGTAATAATCATCAAAAATCTTCCACATATCCCTTATAAATGATTCCAGTAACGATTCATTAGTTCCCAATTTGAGAATAGATGGGAACAGTAACATTGACTCAGATGCAGAGCTCAGCTTTGCTCACACATATTCAGCAACTAACAGTGGTCATGGGCACCCTCATGAAGTTCAATCACAGGTCAAACGTTTTACCAGCCAGTCAGGGACATGTCAAGTTCTCTGCTGGAATGCACTTTAAACAAGCACATCTCCAAGAGATCCCAATCTGGCAGCTGCCCAATTAACCTTCAAACACGCTGCCACAGCACCCAGTGTGACAGACACTGTCTGCAGACTGTGCCTGCTTCACACACAGAGCTGGGTGTACCACACAACTCTAAGACTGCAGGAACAACGTGTGAAAACATCTTGAGAAAAATACTGAATAAACAGCTCCCCCTGACCCATTCCCACTCAAAATAAAAAATAATTTAAAAAAAATGTTAGCAGGAAACAGCAGTGATTATCTAAAGAAATGCCAGAGTAAGTTTATAGTTCAAAATAAACAAAAGATATGAAGCAAAGAATACCCTTCACATGCAGTTTTAGCCACTAAGTGCTCAAGATAAGGAAGTACCCCCAGAGAGGGAAAAGCCCCAGATAAGCATGTTTATACATTCTCCCTATAAGGAATCCACTCTCTTGAAAGGTCAGATCAGCACACTTTGCAGCCTGACATAAAGTCCTGCATCCCTTCCCAGGCATAATTCTGGTGGTTGCAGTTACTTACACATCCCCTTTTTGTCTCTCCTGTCCTTTTTGCCCCTGTCTTTGTCATTGCCACTGTCTTCTCCCAGGAGCATCCTTTGCAATTCCTTCCGTTCCTGCTCTTCTCTTTCCCGAGAGAGCTGAGAACTAGTTTTCTTGTTCTGTAACATATTCTCAATATTCTTTCCCATCTCTTCAAAGTCACTGTCTTCAGCCGAACTGCTATCTGTGTCTGTTGACAGGATCTCAGTGGATTCCAGAACCCTGAAATAGGAGGCAGCCTGAAAGTCAGTGAACGTTGCCCTCCCAAATGTAAAAAAAAAAAATCATCCTGTTACCTTCCCAGAAATACAGAGGTAAAAATGATGCAAAGGTTTGAGAATTAATGATACAAATCACTACTACAACGGGCATAACAGATTCTCTTCTCAGCCTTCCTTCTAACCCCCACATCTAAAAGATCAACTGTTCCAAGACCATCTTCTCCAAAAAATTGAACTCTTCTTCATCAACAGCATTTTATACTCCCACCCAATCCCAAGTCTCAGGCCAGAACGAGGAATAATGCATGAATTCTTCTGGCACTTCTGAAGAATGGGATATAGAATTGGTACCTGCTACCTGAGAGAAATGGCAAACTGCTCATAACAATTAAAAAAAACAAAGAGGAAAGTAAATAAGGTGGTGATCTACTGATGTGTGGAACTGCAGTACATGTCGTGACTCTGCAACACATTCTACCTTTCCAAAAGGTCCGTCACAGCAAGACACGAAACCTGAGGATTTCTGTTACCAGCCAAAGGCCTCTTTTCTTATGTGATTCAAAAAGCTGAATCAACATCTACACCACCACATATCAGCAACCCCAGGCACACGCAGTGCCGGACTTTTGAGGTGGGGACAGGGTGGGGCTCAAGGCTGTGAACATCAGATATGGACGTACTTATTCTGTAAGTCGAAGATGCGCTGACACTCTTCTTTGTATCTCTCCTGATGTTCTGCCACAGAGAAGCGAGAGCCACGAGCAAATTTGCTCATGGGCCCTTCCCCTGAGCGTGCCTGCTCTGTGGACATGGTACGGACCACATCAATCACCTCCCACCGGGACAGCTTATTGATCTGGAAGGAGGAAGACAAGGAGTGGTTTTAGAGACACACAGCTGAGGAACCTGGCTATGGATCTCAATTCCTCTCTGCACGAGGTCGAAGTGGAGGTTTATACATCCCTTCCATCAGCTGCTAAAGCCACTAGTGAAGTGTGCGGCCTGCTCTGGGCTCACACCCACCTCCTCCTCAGGCACTCCAAATTTCCGCAGAAGCTGTTTGGCATTTTTGAGGGATAGTCGGCGCAGATCCGCGTCTGTGCCAGTCACTGTCTTCTTCACTGGCTGAGGTTCTTTATCGTCCTGTTCAGAGGAAGATTCAGTCTATTAACATCATAGCAGCCTTTCCCTAGGCTCATCTGTTATTTTCTCTTCTTTATGTCCCTTATTTAGTCCACTTCTCCCACATGACTTCCCAACTATTGCTCCTTGGGAACTATACCTTCTGCTGGGTTGGTTTGTTTGGAATCTTGACATAAGAAAATCCTTCCCCACAGCCAGTGGGATCTGCCACACCAGTCACTTCCAGGAGGCACTTGCCCTTCATAGCAGCAATGAAGGCTCGTGTGGTGTTCCAGGGAGCCGTGCGCACCTGCCAGAGAGAAAATAAACAATCATCACGGCCCTGTTACAGCCCAAGCTTCTACTGTGGAATTCTTCCAGTCATACTGAGAACTTTTCAATTGACACAATGAGGGTGAATCCCTCTTCTTGATCCTTCAGCTGCCCTGATAACACTTCAATGAGTAACCAAAGTGCTACGGAATTCACAAAAAGGCATTTCAGGTAAAAAAAAAGCTTAGTTCTGAAAGGACCTGCAAGAACAATCACCCATAAGACAGGTATGAGCTGCCAGCAGAAGCTCCCAGAAATCTGTGTGAACATTTGAACCACTGAATCCTACTTTAAATATATCTTTTAAATATAAAGACCTCATTTTTCTCCTGCCATTCAAATTTATATACTGGTGTGCACACTCATGCATCACTCTGATGATACCTCATCATCAATCTTCATTTGGAAATCCTCTTCATTCTCCTCTTCCGGAGCAAAGAAAGATTTCTCCCCATAACCTGCATCCTGCAGAGAAATAGTAGGGAAAAAATGAGAAGCTGAAGTCTTAAAAAGGTCACTAGAGACAGAAGTGTCTCTGTGGAGACTTGCGATGCTGGACAATCAAATTTCCACAGGCAGTTGTCTGCAAGATTCACAGTGACCAACAATAGCATGCATGTCAAACTGCCCAGTATTTGACAAACTCCATAACTAAACAGTGCACTCAGAAAAAAAAAATAAAAATCAGTGTCTCTTACAGCCACCTGCTGGTTACTTTCTGCTGTAGAGCTCCAGGTACAAATATAAGCCCTTTCTTGTACCTTCCCTTTGGTACTTTTGAGCACAGCTAATTCAATATTCAGATAATAGGTGGTAAGAATACAGCGTTTCTCTCTTTAAAACAACTCCCTTCAATGCAGCAGCAAACTTAGCAAGTGACACAAGACTTAGGGACCTCACGTGCCTACTTTACAGCAGAATTAGCTTTAGGAAGAAGGTGTTACCCTCACAGGGTGTCAGTAATTTGCCTTGGAGCCAAGCAGGATTTACCTTGAGCCGCTGCTCGGCCGCGATCATGCTGTAATAGGCACAGCACTGCTCTGGGGACACCATGGCTCTGATCTCCTCCTCTGTTGGCAACCTGAAATCCGGCTTCAAAACCCACCAGTTTGAATCCATCCCTGAAAAACACACAGGTCAAACACTGAGTAGTTTCCCACACGTGCTGCATGCCATCACAGCCCCAGCTTTCATTTGCGTGTGTTTGCTTGCGAAACGCAGCCGCACAGAGAAAGAAGGGAATGTGTTTGTGTCTTTAATCAGTAAATCACTGCCCAAAGGATTATTAAAAATGTCTAAACTGTAGTCACTTCTCACTATCGAGCAAAAGAAAGCACACACTCTTAAAAATTGGAGCGAAAAAACCCGGCCAGATTACACCTCAGTTCTACAAGTAGATATTTTCAAGAATGGTTTATCAGGAGGAGACGTTGCCTCCTTCTGCTCTGTTTGGAGCACCAAGAGCAGCAAAGGATGACCGAGCACCGAGCCAAACCCTTGGATACCTGTGCGTTTGAAATCAGCACAGAGCTTCAGCCGCTTGCGGATGCTGCTCTCGGAGTGGGAGGGAAAGGCCTTCTTGATGTCCTCCATGCGGATCCTCCGCGGGCGGTCCCTGCTCTTCCAGAAGAGGCGATAGATAAAAACCTACAAAACAACACCCGTTTGTCCAAAGAGAGAATCAACAAACTCGCACAACCAGCACAGGTGATGTTTCTGGTGACTGCTTCAGACTGCCCGCTTGAAAAGCGTCGTTTCCCGTAAAGTTACTCAGTAAAGTTTTCCAGGCTGCGTGTCTGCTTCAGGTTCAGCTATTTTAGAGAATGAGATGTGGAAAAAATAAATTTGTCTTGAAAGTTTGTTTCATCGCATTAGAAATGTTCATGCTTTGGCACAGAAATTCTGTGAACAGCGGGGATCTTCCTGCTCTGCAAATACCTCTGGAGTTATAATTTTAAGTTAAATAGACAGTAAATTGCTAAAACTTTTCTCCAAAATCTGAACTTGGGGATAATTACTGAATGCTCATAGACTGTCCCAAAGCTTAACCACAAGATTTAGAAAATTAAGAAAGACCTATGGAGCAACTCTAATTCTGTGCTGTTTGATGGATAAGTGATAAGATTCCTTAACCGTCTCTTAGTAAAACCCATCTAAGTGTCATTTTACAGAGCACAACTACTTCAAAACTCACTCTAACTTCTTCAGTTTTGTACACTTATATATAATCTTGTAACCTTTAATGCTGGTAATAAAAAGCCTTTATCATTTACTTATCAGATAAGATGCCATTAAAACAGAAGAGACATTTTGTAAGTCTTTGGTTAAATGAAAACCAAAATGGCCTGTCTGGTTAACATCCACCTCTTGCAGTGCTTTCACCTCACAAAGAAAACAAACAAATGAAAAAAGGGAGTCCCAGCAGGACAATGAGATTCTCAAATCAAACTGTCCAAGCTATGCCATGGGCTTGCTCCAAAGACCCCCCCAGATAATCTCTTATCACACACCTGCAGGAAGTCTCTGATATGTGTGTTAGCTCGCTTAGAGTTGGGACCAGGTACTTCGTAGAGCGGGCACTCCTGCCCCACCACAAAGATATCCACTAATTCTCGAATGTAGTAGCCTTGTCGTGTCCGGATGATCAGGAAATCTGTTTCAGGCATCTTGTGCAAATAGATGGGGGCCCGGAAAAGATTGTTTTCAAATGCCTGTTAAGAGAAACAAATCAAAATTTGAAAGTCAAGTTTTGATCATGCTTTCTGTGATTCAATCTACAAAAAAAGAACTTCAAAAATAAAACAGCATCCCAAGGTTCACTGCAATGGGACACCATCATTTATATCACAGCATATGCAGATGTGCAGGGAATAGTTAAGAATGAAGAACAAAAGGTTAAGAAGCAAATGCAGAGATTGAAAGCCTCTTTGGACATTTGGAGATACTTTAGGACCTTTAAGGAGGTACTTTCAAAAAAAGACAGAAAGAACACATCTGCAAAAGAGCACAATAACCACAGAAACTAGCCCAACACACAATTAGCGTTGTCAGTTCTCTGGTGAACCTCTAACATGAACCTTCACCTTACCTTTTTCCTGCGGTACAGAACGGAAGAACTGTTGCTGCAGCAAGAGCAGCTAGCATTAAATCCATTTATATTTACATTTATGGATTATTAGCCAGGTGGTCCTTGTAACATTCTAAATTCCTCTCCCCATCTCAAATGTATATATTTTAACAACGGAGAGAGACTCAGAAAAGCAGAAGTCTGTACACCTGACTAGCAACCGGCATCCAAAAACTAGAAGTGCAATTCTCAGAAGGTACATATAAAATCCTGGACTGTGAGAAATCCATATTTTCTATCCCCTCCAACACCTATTTATTGAGCTCCCCAGCATTCAAGCAGCTTTGATTTTCCTCTCAGTCCTCTCTAATACTATTTTTAATGCCATTATTAAACAAAACAGCAAAGATTCACTACCTGCAACTCTTGTAACTCCTACAGCAATTTTAAAAAGCATAGACAGAGAATTTTTTAAAAAAGAGCAAGCTAGAAACTTAATCACCATCACTATTTAACTACTAATAATAATCTCTATTACTAGTAAGCAAAGAGACATCAACTGGAACTGAAAAGGAAGCAGGTTTTTCTTTGGAAGCTGAGCATTATTTGCGATTGAATAAATAGGGTTTTGTAAAAGGTACTCTGCATATTACACCGCTTCCAAATTATCTGTCTTTTAAACGTAAAAACCTCGTTTCTCACCTGCAGTAACTGGCCTGGATGCAGAGAACCCAGGAAGGGAGAAGTGTGACAGTAAACAGTCTCTCCATATTTACAGTCTGGAGCTCCAGGATCTTTGCCAGGTTTCTGGAAGGTGCAATGGAGGGGCTGTTAGCCCTCGGTGAGCGAGAGGCAGAGGGAAATCGCTGGCCAACAGCAGGATCTGCATACTCACCCTTTTGTAGTAATTTTTAATCTTTGTTGCCATGCCAACCTGCATCATCAGAGGGGCGTTCTCCTCGCTGTACTCAGCCAGGATGAGATCCCCGTCCTTGCCCGTGAGGTCCTGCGGCGTGCGCATGAAGAACATCTCCCCCCCGCCGGACGCCTGCCGCTCCTGCTCCCGCATCTGCGCCGGGCACGGGGCACAGGATCAGCACACGGCCACCAAACAGCCACCCACACACAGCAACAGCCCCACCTTGGCTTTCTTCTTGATGTGCTTCAGCAGGGGCTGCACAGCGTGGGGCCCGGGCTGGGACAAGGCACCAAAGGAATATTTCTTCAAGGGAGGCCGATGGAATTGTCGGAGCTTCATGGGACCCATGTGGGTGGGGAAGAAGGGCTGGCGCAGCTCCACTGCTGGGATAGAGTGCTGATACAGAACAAAAGCTGTGTCAGGAGGGACATGTGCCACCTCAGAAGGAAGACCATCCTCCTACCCGGTCAAACCTTAAATAAGAGCGATTTTTAGGTCTCCTAGCAGTAGCACAAGTGCATTGAAATTCACTTGTCATTACAAATGTTGCCTTTTGACAGGGAAGTGCTTACTTCCATGTATAGATCTTTCCCCTGCATACAGAGATGAGTTCAATATTACTATTTCAAGTGGTACCCAACGATGGGGTCTTTTTACTAACTAGGAATTACATGTAAAGCCATTATCCCTATCAGTGGGAGAGAAATTAATTTGGAATGACATACAGTTTTCCCATTACAGAAGATGCTGGAGTCACATGAGCTTTTAGAAGTCACTGAATTCCACACAGAAGGAAGAAAAAAACCATCATTTCCTCACTTAGGGAGGTGAGTCCCTCACTAGGGCTAGTGAGCAGTAATTCAAATTCATCAGTAACTAAATTAATCTTCTAATATTCAGACTAAGACACACAGTAGCAGCAGAAGTACAAACTGCACCTCTTTCTCCCTCCCTCTATTTTACAAAGAATACTACATAATAAGACACCAAACAAAAGCATGGTAAGTAGGACACAGCATGATCAAGCAACTGAATCTCAGTTTGATGGGACAGTCAATAAAAATTAGTTCAAACACCTAATTTTAATTGAACATTAAAAATATCTCTCATGAACTCTTAACTGACCTGCTGTAATCTAGATTCTGTTTTTCTAAAAGCCCTAAGTCCTACCCTCAGCTAGAAACCTCCTACCAAGACACTTGAGCCCTCTCACTCACAGTGAAGACTATTGTGACTACCTGGATGATGTTGCCTCCAAAGGTTCCTCGAAGTCCCTGCTGTTTGGGGTAGTAAAACTCATCATTGGAGAGGTTCCAGGGATCCTTCACCTCTGGCTGAGACATGTTCTAATTCAATTTTAAACACAGAGAGAGAGAGGTGTCAAAAAAAGCCAAAGCCCTCACTCCCTCATCATTTCTAACCCTGGAGATGATGCTAAAGCTTATGCTGACCTGCTGTGGCTCCTCCTTGATGACACCTGTTTTTCCCAACAAGATCCGACTTTTCTTTAGAGAAGATTCTTTCTTGTTCTCCTTGGATGGAGAGTTCAAAGTCATCTCTTCCTTTTCATCAGGAATTTCTAAAAGCACAAGTTTACATCTCTACCTTCCCTCTTCAAACCAACATGCATGCAAGTCAAATTAAGACAGTCATTCCTAAAACACATTGAGAGTCAGATTAATCGCATTAAATTTAACTTTCAAGGCATTAATTTTTGCTTTCCTGTTAGTGCATTAAACTTGGAAGCTGAACGTGTACACCACACCAATAAAGGTTATTAGCACTGCCACCTCCTGCTTAGGCCTTGCACTTGCAAATTAACTTCAAAAGCCAGAACAAAGGAAGGCCATAAGTAGTGCCCTGGTCCATTCATTTCCATTACAGTGTGATTATAAACCCTTGCTTTCATTTCCCCTCGTCTTTTCCCACTCAAGTCAAATTTCTGGATGCCATAAACATACCCAAAATTATGTTTTCATCGTTTGGATCAAGTGTTAAGACAGGGGGATCCAAGTAGGTTTCCATTGCCTGATCATCCCAGATGATATTGTCTTCCCAACGGCCATAAACTAACTCTTCATTATCAATTGGGAAAATGGAGTACCAGGGCTTGTCTTCATCCAGGGAAACTGCAACAATCATGAAGTAGAAACCTTGAGAATTTTACACACAGCCTTCGCAGAAAACTATTTCAGATCTCACCCCCACATCTTACCCCCTCTACCTTCCCCATCTTTCAGGCTTCCTGAGGCAGGACCTCTAAAAGGCAAAAGAAAACTAATCTCAAAAGCAAAGATGAGGTAGAGCCCCAAGTTTGAGCTTTACCAATGCCCAGAGATTTTTTGCCCTATTGAAACAGAGCCTCCAAAAAGTTTTAGAGTAAACAAGCATCCCTTCTACCATAAAAACGTGTGTCACATACACCTATTCATGGGCCATTACCTTGCTGTTCAGGGGCCTTTTCCTTGCACTTTGCTATGCCCAGGACTCCTGCTACATTGGGTTTCTGTGCTAGAGGAATGGGTGAATTGAGCAAAGAGCCACTGCGGTTCAAACCTAGAGAAAAGGAAAACAAAAGCAAGGTCAGCTATGTGGGAGGATCAGGGGACACTGCAGTGCCTTAAAGCAGGACTGGGGGATTGCTCGGAGAGTGAACTTCAGCCTGATGGATCTACTGCTCCTATCCCAAAGAGTGACATGAGCCATTAGGACTGGAAAAGCTTAAAAAAACCACACTTCACACAGAGCTGACTGCTGGAGTCTGCAGCCTCTTCAAAGATTCTTCAATTCACCCACCCAACGCCTCACTGTCTTGTACTCACAGCTGAACACTAAACGATTACACGGGTACTCGATAAAGATCTTTCTCATTAGTCTTTCCTCGTAAAAGCAGGATAAGATATAACAAACAGAATACAAGCATTCATTCTACACAAACAATTGCTATTTAAAATGCATCCCCATCTAAAAGAAGTCTGAGGCTTGTAAGAATTGTTACTTTCTATCTAGAAAAAACAGAATACCATTTTCAGTTGAGGAGAAACTTCTGAAGACTTTCACATAATTCTTGCAATTCAAAACAAAAGTAAACAAAATTCCACTAGCCTATAAAAAAAGGAAATCCTAAGGGTAGCTTTGCTTGATATTAAGGTAGATGCATCCAGCATCCAGTATTCCACATGGAAAGAAGAACAACAGAGCTGGGACTGGAGTTTTTTTAACAGAAGTGACCCCAACTCAGTTTTTGGAAAGAAACCACGTCTCAGAATTTTCAGTGGAGCTGTGATTTTGCCAAAAAGCATTCCCCGACAAGGGGAATTATGCTCTATCTTTGAGATATGCAACAGTACATGTACAATTTTACTAAGTGCTGCAGCAGAGCGTGAAATGAGTCAGCTCAAGAGCAGCAAGAGAAGTTGGTGTCAGAGCCCTGCTCACCTTGTTGGGCGTTGTATGCAGTGGCATTTCTGGTCATGCTGGATGGCAGCCAGCCCGCCAAGCTCGCACGCTGCGTCTTCGTCCCTTTGTGCTTGACGTCCTCCCCATTCCAGATGACATCATCCTCCCACTGCAGCTGTGTCACCATGAGGAAGTGCTCATCAGCTAGCAGATCATCCTTCTCTTTCGTCGACTCTGCATCCTGCAAGGGATTAATAACTCTTGGAAGAGCTGACTTGAAAGGAAGGAAAGTTCATTCTCGGAGGAACGTTCAGTCTGATTTTGCCCGGCGCACAGCAATCTGTCACCGGATTCCGACATCCCCACACCCACCCTCACTCCTCGCCCCACTCTGGCTCCCCTCTCACCCCCTCATCTGTGTGTCCTTTATCCTCCTGCTCGTTCTTCTCCTTCAGCTTGAAGCCGTAGTCGAAGCCGCTGCCGTCCTCGGGGATGCCCAGCATGTCGTACCAGAGCTGGGCGGGGCCGTAGCGCCACTCGGCCACCTTGGGCTTGGTGTCTGTCACCTTGTCGATGTCACCGGTCGACTGGGAAAACTTCGACTCCACGGGTGCCATCATGGTAATCTGAAGCACAGCAAAGGAGGGAATGGTTACACTGGTGGTTTGTCTGAGTGGCAGCAAGAGATTTCCTCCTTCCGAGTTTCCAGCTTATTCTCACAGAAGAAGAGCGTTTCTAAGAAGTTCTTTTCCATACTTACTAGCTGCCTCAAAAGTGTTCTGCAATTAGACTTCCAAGAACACAGAGATTTCTTCTTGATACAAAGAGTGCAAGCTCTCCTATCGATCCTGTACCACGGATGCAGCCTTCTCAGTAAGAAGCAATCACCTGAAGTCACTGACTAGTATTTGGAGAAGAGCTGCTGCCCAGCTGGAACACAAGCCACCTCTGTTCTCCACTTTGCTTTTGAGGGAAAAGCTCCTTCCTCTAAAAGTCGCTGTCCAATCCACTACTACCCCCAGCACTAGCTGGTGACCCTCTCTAAGTCTCAGATATCCCACCTCATCATCTGAAAGGCACTGCTCAGGAGGGGGAGGAGCAGCAAACTCATACTCCCAAGGAGATTTTCCTTCCACTCCACTCTCAACCACAACTTCACCCTCCTGTATCTGCACTTCCTGTGCCAACTCCCGATGCTTCTTCTTGCGTTTCCTCCGGGCGCTTCGCCAGACCGACGGAACGTTCTTCCCAGGGCCAAAGAGACGCAGGAAACGCAGCACCTGCAACAGCAAACAACAGGGAGGGTCAGCTTAAAGAAGACGCTGTGGAATGCTTGCCCTCACCTGAAGAACAGTAATGCAACAGAGCACTCTGAAATTCAGACTGTGGTACAACCCCAGTGCTCAATGCAATCAGCAATCTCTTTGTTATACTTGGGGGAAAAAAAAAAAAAAAAAAGGATATATTCTTAATTTCAGACACAGAGGGAAGAAAGGCTGCCTTTACACGTTGGACACGTGGTTACACACCACCTGGAAATAATTGATTTTTCATTCTGATCCAAATCAGAAAAATCACGATCCACAATCTTCAGAAAGACAGATGGAGGTTGAAGAAGAGTTGATAAAATTATCAGCAAAAGAGACAAGCTAAAAGAGAGTTATATAGAGATTTCTTAAGCAACCAGATAAATGATATGGTTCAGAAATACTACACTTATTTTTATTTCCATTGTAATGTTGTTCCCCTATACTGCATACCTCCAAAACCTGCACTAATGGTAATGATACATTTTCTCTATTGTTCCTTCTATGGGTATGATTCCTGGGTTTTAAGCACTTAAATTAATTTTCTTCTAAGAACTCTTTTAAAGAGGTAAAACATTATTTCTAAATTAACTGGCATATTTAGGAAGCAGGAATTAGACCCAAAGATTTGCAGATACACCCTATTCATGTTCTCTGTTAATCTGCTACACTGCTCCCCAAAGGAAATGTTTATATGACCACTCTGTCCACCTCTGCCTATATCGATGTAAACCTTCTTTCCAAAACTCCCAGAGATTATTTTTGAACCCTTTATCCATTTCAATGACCTAGCAGGTTAAACGGACACAAAAGTCTGCTTCTGCACATGCTGTTTTAGGAGGTTTCATCCAAAAATACAGTGCTATATTAACACGCACAACAACCCATCCTCAAAAAAAAATCTACAGGGCTTTGGGCTTTGCCAGCACTTTGCTCATTAATTAATCATGGAAAGTGCTCAGCATTAATTGCTTGCACTGATTTCTGCTCCCGCTGGGCACACCCAACGCTGAGCCAGTCTCTGACATTCCGTGTTGAGCATCAAAGAAATGAACACGCCAACTGAAACAAAGGAACCACCACGTTTGCAAAAGCCAAGGAACACTGAGAAGGGAAACTTCTGTGCTAGAGCCTCACCTAGATTACCAGTAGACAGCGGTCGGCTAAATCATTAAAACGTGGTATTTCATTATGCAAATTATTCAGCTCCTTATACAAACTCTCTCTCACACATAAAATCGAGTTATTCTTGTCCACAAGGCGACTATAAGCCCATCTTCATTGTCCTCCTTTTAGCTTTTCTCTCTCCCTAACAGTTTTTAAACTTCCAAAATAATTTCTGAAATACATAAACTGCATTTTCTATTTGGGAGCTTTCAGGAAAGAATTGTAATGAAGTCGCATTGTGCAAAACCCAACCATTCTTTGAACCAACCTCCTTTGAGGTGATTTCTAATATATGCTCAGAGCAGTTTCAAGAGAGAATTAAGGTACAGATCACAAATTGTTACAGGAAAAGCACACCGAGTTCAGGACAGCATAAAAGGAGGAGCAAATATTTACCAGAAAAATCAGAAAGCAGACAAATTAGCACCGATTTTTAATCGTCTGGCAAAAGTAACAAATCAACAGACTTTTGCTATGGTCAGCAAAACATTCCCACCCTGATTTATAGGACTTTTTTAAGAGCTTCCTGCAAATGGCAGGAAAATTATTAGATAAAAAACAATCTGGAAACAGCAGCACACAGAAACTAAAGAAAGTATTGAGTGAGCAAGAACATCTATTATTATTATTTCAGTTATTACTGATTACATACCCTTAAACACTGTACAATGCATATTTAGAGGGCTTACATGACACACATCTCTTCCACATCTCTTACAATACCTTGCCTGGTCGAAATTCTGGGAAGAGCTCTGTAACACTTGGCAACTGTTTGGAAGCATCTTGCTGCATGATTCCTGCAAGAGGAAGTGTGAGTTTGCCTTCCTTGGATTCTGCCTGCCTGGCTTCTTGAGGTCCCATCTCTGACTCAGAATCAGAGCTGCTGCTGAAATCCACCTTGTCGGAGGCAGCAGAGGAAGGAGCAATGATGGAGGGCAAAATGATACCGTCTCCATCTTCAGATACTACAACAGAACAAGCACCTCATAAACAAACAGGTCTCCTCCCTCTCCCCTAGCATAACCCCATAGCGCCACATTTGCTGTTTATACCAAGTTAGGCAAAAATTAAGTCTGTGCAGGCGTTCTAAGTGCCATTCTGGTTTAACCTTTCATTTTATCCTAAGCGTTCCAGGTGAATTCCCCAGCCACGACTGAGAGGACGAGACAAAAAAGCAGTTTCATCGTCAATACGGATATTTCAACAGTCACTGGAAATACAGCACTTCACCCTGGATTTCAGGCAATCCTGCAAGGTCTCAAGCACTCACCTCGGGATGCAGCCTGCAGAGCGAGTTTTGGTGACGCGTGGCGCCGCAGAACCGCTACCCAGTGGCGTTTGCTTCCTCCAGACATTCACATTGTCAGAGAGAAGAAGAAAGTCCTCACTCACCAGTGGCAGCTGCATCCTTTTCATCTTCTTTTTTTCCAGGTACTGGAGGTGGTGGTGGTGGTGGCATCAGCTTGGAATCAATGTCTTCACAGTCAGCATCGTAATCATCCTCATCTTCGTCTAACCAGGCAGGAGACAAGACCACGAGTTAGGCAGATAATAAAACAAAACCAGGCACCCTTGCCATTTATTCTGTCTCATATCTGATGCCATGGACACCATTCTCATCTTGTAACTAGATGAAAACTCTTACCAGTTCAGCTTCCTGCACAAACTCATTTGCAAAATGTAAATTTAAAAAACAGTGGGAAGGACAAAGAGAAACTGACAGAAAGATGACTGAAGCACTTTAAATCGATGTGCGTATATATTCTGCTATGCCCTCCTTTTACTCACAATTTGCCTATGTGTGTGTATATTCTGCTATCTCATCCTTTTATTCATACTTTGTAGAAGAGATAAAGAAAATTTGGGTTAAAAAATCCAAATCACCTTTATATCTCACTAACCACAGAAAGTTCCCAGAAAAGTTCACTGCGAGACACCTTTAAAAAATATGCCAAGATGCATCATTTACACCAGCAGCTACTGAAATGGAAAAGCTGCTTTATTTTGAAAGCATATTCTAGGCCAGACAGAGATACCTGGGACCAACAAAAGAACCAAAGGTACCTTCTGCAGAAAGTCTTTTTAAAAAAACCTAAAAATTCAAGAGTAAAACAGGAGAGAGATACAAAGATTGAAGTGACTCCAATAAGGAACTGATTCCTTAAAAGAGGAAGAAAGCAGTGGCTTCATCCAGTGAAGACAGTTTCACAAAAGCTGATACTGGGCTCCTGAAGCAAGGAGGGGAGAAGCACAGTGCCCCAGAATTCCTCCTCCAGGCAGAGCTGCAATGCTGACCCCCTTTACCTGGCCTTCGAGCTGGCTGCAGGCTGCCCATCGCCTGCTTGTACCGACGGCTCTCATCTTCTGCCACTTCCGTGATGTCTGAATAATCAACAGCATCCTCTGTGCTCTTAACCCAGCCTAGGAAGAAAACAAAACTTTATCCTCATTTATATTAGTTACATCAGACTTCATTAACTATTTATTAATCCTTTGCTATGCTTCCTTTATTTAAAATAACAAATCTATTTGATTAACATCTCACACCAGAGTATTTTTCGGCTCATTCTAATCAAAAGTTCTCATGGCTCTGAATTTCCCCTGAAAGACTGGTAAGCAAACAACTTTAGCACAAGAACACCTATCACTTACTCACTGAAAGGGTTCAACAAGTTCAGAAAGAGCTATTTATAATACTGTGCGCTAAGAGGCTTCATTAACACAAACACAGACTAAACTTCTTTATGAAGGAGGAGAGACAAGTAAAATAAAAAAAATACTTCTAAAAAATTAAAGGGAACAAGTGCAAAATTCATCAGGAGCTACTGTGGGATTCTGTTTGGCAAGGTGGAGAATCTCGGGAAGGCCTTCACCAGAGGGCCTCTGACCGGGGACACCTCGATACTCCCTGCAGACCCGGGTGCTCTCCCAGGCCAGAGCTGTGCCCCCAGCCCCTGGGCCAGCCCAGCGCACCATCCCAGCGCCCAACCTTCCTCGTCCAGCTGCGCTCCCTCGCTCTCGGCGCTCTCCTCCTCGCTGGCGGTGATCTCGGTGATGAGGTTGCCCAGCCCCAGCACGCCCAGCCCGGCCAGGTGCTTCTTGGATTCCTGGGGAGACCAGAGCTGGGAGGCTCCGAGCGCCTCTCCGGGCTGAGCCCCGCG
This sequence comes from Regulus satrapa, assembly GCA_013396955.1. Lineage (NCBI taxonomy): Eukaryota > Metazoa > Chordata > Aves > Passeriformes > Regulidae > Regulus > Regulus satrapa. The sequence continues at coordinate 38,907 of VWZN01019459.1, read as the reverse complement.
GGGACCGGCGGGGACCTGCCCAGAGCCCGCCCCGAGCATCCCCCGGGACAGCCCAGGGCAGCCCGGCTGACCACAGGACAGCCTGGGTGACCACAGGGCACCCCGGGACATCCCGGGACACCCCAGAACACCTCGGCTGGCCACAGGACACCTTAGGACATCCCGGGATACTCCGAGACAGCCCGGTTGACCACAGAACACCCTGGCTGGCCACAGGACACCCCAGGACATCCTGGGACACGCCGGCTGACCACAGGACACTCCAGGACATCCCGGGACACCGTGGGACATCCCGATTCAGCCCGGCTGATCACAGGATACCTCGGG
>VWZN01019459.1:26338-38476 GCA_013396955.1 Regulus satrapa | reverse complement strand
AAGAGGAAGCCGGCCAGGGAGAAGGGCTCGGCGCGGCCGCCGTCCGCCTCCTCCTCGCTCTCCGAGTCCGACATCGCCGCGGCGGCGGTGACCGAGAGCGGCCCCGGGCCGGAAGCGGCGGCGGGAGCGGCCCCGGGCGCGGCGCTCCCCACAGCNGGCACAAACGGCGGGGCGAGTTAATGCGACAGCCAGAGAGGTGAGGAAAGGTTTATTACAATGTAATTATGCATAATTTATTTTAAAAAAAAAGAGGAAAAAAAAATCTTTCAAACTGTTAGATGTAATACAGATTATTTTATAGCATAAAATCAAGTTGCCAGTGTACGTATCAGTACCACACTTCAGAGCCTTGGGCTCCCACTGCTGATGGGTGGTCCTTGCTGCCCACTCTGAAGATTGGGACCCCCCTGAGATCCATCTCGGGGTCAGCCCAAGCAGCACCAAGGTTTCTACAGAGTGAGGTTCAGCACCCGGAGACAAAGCACAGGGAGGTTCTTCTAGTTTAAATTTCATAGAAGTAGCTACAGCTGTAAACTGAAGAAAGCACTTCCACATCTAAGCACACCTTATGGATAACCTTCGGACACATAATTTCTGAACTGCTCGGGCATAATTTATTTTAAAAAAAAAACAAAAAAAACCAAAAAACCCCCAAAAAACCCAAGTAGTTCAGAAACCATTCACAAAGCAATGGTTTTCACAGTGAGCCTCTTCTGTGAATTAAGACATACACATTGCATCTCTATTCAGTAACAAACCAAAGGGCCTTGAACCATTCAGGAAACCCACACTGAGTTTTCTGACCTCCTAAAACAAGGCAAAATCCAGCCAAGGGATTATGTGAAATCTGTATTTGTCAACTGCCCACAGAAGAAAAATAAAGCATGGCAGAAACAGAACTGATTGTAAACTGAAGCACCGGACTACTTACAATAAAAAGCAGCAAGAATTCTAGGGGGAGAAAGAAGGAGGGAGGATGGCGAAAGGAGAATGCCCAGCGAATGGAAAAGCTCGCTGGATTTGTCCTGAAATTCTTCCTCACAAGCAGCAGAGGCTGGAGGAAACCAGCCTCATGCTGCTTTCTCTGGGTGGGAAACTCATGCTACTAGCCAGAACTTTTACTCCTTTCAGAGTGACAGAAATACAAAGCATTTAAATAACCAGGTTCTCCAAAGTGAGTAAAAGGCCTTTGATGGTTCAAAGTTCCCTCTGCTCATTTTCATCACTATCATGTTATTCTCCTCAGCACTGTTGTGCAATCCATTTTACTAAGTAATCTAAGTGGGGGTAAGGTGTTCTGGCATAATGCAATCAACAGTGGAACCAAATCAAATAAATTGATTAAGCAGTTGAATTTTATCTCGCTACACTCTCTTCCAGTTCATTCCAGGATGGCTGCTTGAGCCTACAGAAATGGAGGGGTTGTGCAACAATACTTGCTCACAAGATTTCTTCTCCATAAAATGCTTGTAATTCAATTAGGAATAACCACAAAAAGATGCAGGATTAAAAGATTTCAGTATGTAAAAAAGTAAAAACTTTTAAAAACAGTAGTAGCTTCAGTACAAAATTGCAAATACATGTAGTCAACCCCCCCCCCCCCCAAAAAAAAAAAACAAGGTAGACTTTTAATTTCAGGCACCTCTTAAGACTAGTTCAAACATATAAATCACAGACTTTTAAAAGTACATTTCTGAATAAAGCAAAGGTTATGGGCTTACACCAGGATCACCAGACAGTTGATTTAGGTCTGACCAGCATTAAAATGAACCATGTCCACTGGCTTAAATAAATACATTTTAAACATGACAAAGTCTATTTACTCAGTTACTGAAATTTACCTACAGAAAATAATCTTGAATTACAAGGCACAGAGTTAATTGCTGCCTGCAAGCCTGGCCTACACTAAAGGCCTAGAGCTAAAGCAAAGGCAGAACCGTGGTAAGTAGAGGTTATCTCAGTGAATTCTCTACACCCTCACAGCCTTCAGGGCACGAACCACATCTGGAACAGCATTTCCTCTGCAAGTGCAAGAGACACAAGGACACTCCGGACAATGGCACTTGGTGAAGAAAAATGTGCAGAGTCTGTGGGCTTCTGCAGAACGGGTGTTTTGGGACTGCCTGTGCTCAGCGTTTGGAACTGCCTGTTGGGGCACTAACCACGGGCACCAGACTTTGGCTTAACTGCAATTTAGAATCTGTGGTTTGCAGTTGGCTAAAGCAGCACCGAAATGAGCACTCGGATTACACACAAAAAAAAAAACCAAAACCCTGCAGTTACTGTCAGCATCAGTTACACCAGCTGAAGAAAGGCACATCCTCTTCAAATAGTGGAATTAGGGCACAAATACCAACATTTCTATCCAAATAGTGGAATTAGGGCACAAATGCAAACGTTTCTATCCACCTGGTATTTTTGCCAGCATCGCATAAAGCAAGGTCAAATTAACACAAGATCCCTAATAACCTTGTTGATGTATTTTCTGTTATCTTGCTAAAACGAGGCACTTTTTTCTTTTTTTTTTTTTTTCCTGACCAGGCTATACACCAGTGCAGTTTTGCATGTGTGGGAATCACAAGAAAAAGCAAGTCCTGAATGACCGATTGAGGCTGCAGCCAGACAAAGACAGCACTGTCAAGTTCAGACAACAAAGCCCAGTCCAGCACCAGTGGTTTCACACAAAGTATCTTTGAAGCATGCTGCTTTCATACCACAGAGCTGGAAGGTTGAGTCTAAGGAAGGGCTCATGCGCTCACTCCTCAGCTGGTCCCGGAACCACACATAAAGAACAGTGCACATCCTGAAAATAAAAGCCAGCTGCCACTTAGTAGAGCTGCTAAAGAAGGTTAAAAAGTATGCAAATAGAACTTCAGTTAAAAAGAGTTTATAATAACTGAGCATCCAGGAGAGGAAAAAAGCACCCAGGTAATCCTATCCAGTGACTGGCTAACCATTAGAGACTGAACTGAAAACAGGAAGAAGCACGGGTTCCTGTAAACAGAACCTCCACATTTTCTGTCAGTCTTCTCACAGAAAAACAACGAAGGAATTTGCCATCAAAGTCTCAGATGGTGGCCCCGAGAATGTTAGGAATTGAAGCAATTAATTCCTCGAGAGCAAACAGGCTGCTGTCAAGTCTCTGGGATTCATCAAAGGGATTACACTGAAAATCTCATTTTGAGAAGTATCATCCCAAAATACATCAGTCAGCCTGAGAAGGTAACTGTTAAAACTTTATTCTCAGGGTGCAAAGTCTCTTTGGACAGTGAAATAAAAATCTCAGTTTTAGAAGATTATGGAAGACTTGAATCTAAACTACTCTTCCACTTCTCCATCTCAAGACTATGAAAATCACTCATTTGAGTGAGTCATCATTATTCTAAGTTCCTTACATAAGGAGAAATCAGCTCCTGCTTCTATTTATAAATCATTGCAGGTATTCCCTTGGTCTTGCTCATTGCATTAACCATGCCTAATGCTAACTTTTCATACAATCAATCACAGTTCACTGTAAGGTGAATCTCAGTAATAGTTCAGGCATTTTTACAAGTAAACAAATTGTTTTCAAGCTTTAAATTGACAAAATAACTGGACAGCCAGACTTCTGTTCTTAAAACAAATTCAATCAGTAAATAGAGGATGGGAAAAGCAGCAGCTACACTTAAAGCGAAGTTATCAGAATTTGTGCTTTTCAGCAAATCTAGTAACTGATGGCTATCTAGTAAAGGAGTGGCTTCAAAGAGGTCGTCTCTTTTATTTTCCTCCACTAAAATAATCAAGTGATCCCTGGAGAAGCTAGAGACTGGAACTTTAGAAATAAAACCTCTCAGTTGGAAAAAAAAAAACCAACAACCTGCTCTGTTTCAGTTTCCCTGAAGCAATAAGACTGCAAGAATATTGTATAAACCATTTCTGCTTAGAGCTGTTAGTGCAAGACGCAAATCTCCAATTTAACTCGTTAAAAAGCCCTCCAAGATTCTAGTCAACTTCCAACATCCACCTCCCAAGGCAACTACAATAAGACACATTTTCTTGTGTTCTTCTTTGTCACAGGATACAGAACCGCACGGACAGCTTCAGCAAACACCTCCCGAACACCCTCCTGATTCAACGCCGAGCACTCCAAATATTTGACTGCTCCAATTTGTTTAGCCAGCGAAGTCCCCTGCTGCGGGGTGGTGGGAGCCAAACTCTGCTCTTTCAACTTTTTAACCGTTTCCAGGTCACTCCTCAAGTCTCTCTTGGTGCCCACTAAAAGGATGGGCACATTCGGACAGTGGTGAGAAACCTCGGGGTGCCATTTGTGCCTGACGTTGGCGTAGGAAGAGGGGCTGCCGATGGAAAAGCAGATGATGAAGACGTTGGTTTGGGGGTAGGAGAGCGTGCGCAGGCGGTCGTACTCCTCCTGGCCCGCAGTGTCCCAGAGATTCAGGCTGACTGTCCGGCCGTCCACGGTCATCTGGGCACTGTAGTTGTCGAACACGGTGGGGATGTATTCTTCTGGGAAGGCGTTGGTGGTGTAGCTGATGAGGAGACAAGTTTTTCCCACCGCGCCATCTCCGACCACCACGCACTTTATAGTCTGCATTCTTCACTCGGAAACGGAGTCCTGCAGCAGGTAAGGAGAGCGGGGTTAGGCAAAGCACTCCCGGTGGTGGGCGCTGCTGCAAAGAGAAGCTTTAGGAGTGTTTTTCATCGGGCTGAGGATTTCTTATCACACATTCAGTGTCTCGAGCCACTCTGAAGAGCTCGGGGCTAGAAAGACAATAGTGAAATGGAGATGCAATGAGCGGAGAGCTAAGTGACAATTGGCCGCATTCCAACCATGTAAGTACAAATTAGCCAAATTCCCACAGTCTTGCCTTACTGCCAGACTGTTTCCCACAGGCAAAAGGACAAGTCCTTAGAGGCACCTGCAAGTGGAAAGGGATTGTGACCCAGTAACAAGATACTCTGTGGTTTGTAGGTTCACACTTCCACCTATGTACACACACACAGTCCAACACACTTACCCACACAGTCTGCTACCCGAACAGTTTCCAGAAAGAAAGGTCCAAAAGTTGTAAATAAAATCAAGATATTAATTGCTGGCCTGCGCTGCTACTGTGCACAATAATAACTCACTACACTCAGATCAACCAGTCCTGAATAAACTACATTTTATTTACTGGAAAACAGATAAAAGTTGCACGTTCAAGAAAAGCTGTTCTTTGAAATCTAACTAGCTGTAGTAACCCAGATTAGAATCCATAAAGAATTTTTTCTAAAGAAGCCAAGAACAGATTACTCTCACTAATCACTGACAGAACAAGCAGGACTTAATAGGCTTGAGTTACTTGGTGTCCTCTAAATAATGAGCATGAGAAAAATATATGTCCTAAAAGATCAGCAGTCAAACAGCTTTCCCGGGGAACTGGGTACTCGGGACATACTTGGCACTTCGAGGTTTTCCATATCCCTTTCCTGCTATGTACAGAGTAGGTTTGACAATCAAACTGATACAGTCTAAAACACAATTTTAAACTCTTATCACATGAACAGCAAGGAGTTTGAAAAATAGCATTGAACCAACTACAAGCACTCATTTGCTGTACATTTCTTGTGTGCTGGAGCTTCCACTGCTAGCCTGAACAAGAAGGAACTTGCATCTGCCTTCTCACCCAAATGCCTTTGAGGTACTATCAGTAATCCTCAACTCGCAACCAGCAGAAAATACCCTGCTTCAAACAGAAGAGAATAGTGGGAAGGACTTTTTAGCAGGGCCAGTTATGATAGAACGTGGGGCTTGAAACTATCAAAAGATTGATTTTGATTAGATAGAAGGCAGAAGCTATTTACAGTGAGGGTGGTGAAACAGTGGCCCAGGTTGCCCAGAGAAACTGCGGCTGCACCATCCCTGGAAACACTGAAGGCCAAGCTGGAAGGGGCCCTGAACACCCTGATCTCACTGAAGATGCCCCACTCGCTGCAGGGCGGTAGAACCAGATGACTTCCAAAGGTTCCTTCCAACCTAAACCGTTCTGATTTCATATTCCAGAAAGATCTTAGCTCCAGCACCATCAAAGCAGCAAAGGGAATAGAGGATCTCAAGACCATCCAAACAAATCAACAATTCATTACCATTTGAGCCTCATCTTTGTCTTTTTAGAGGAAGTGTTAATCTGCATCCACATTCTCACTGGGAGCACAGGATGCTTCTGAACCCAAAATAGGCTACCTGAAGCTTTGGCACAAAGCTGCAACAGGCAGCTGGAGCGACACCGACTGCTCACTGCAACCCACGGCCTTAACGAAATATCAGTGCATGTACACAGACACTACAGAAACCCCCGGGGCCACACGTGGTGGGAAGGAATCGGCTTTTGCTGCTACTGCTGCCAAAGCCTGCCCGGGCTGCAGCACACAGGGCACATTTCAAAGGCCTTACATCAAACCCCTGAAGTACCAGAATGTGCTGAGCCAGAAACCTTAGCACTGCTTCCAGAGGAAAGGTTTATCTCCCAGATGAACTATCTGTGCAACAGACAATTCGTTTGGAGCAGTCAGGAACAAGTGACATCACAGAGATGGCAGAGCTAAGTCAGCAACAAAAGTCTCATGAAGAATGAGATGATACACAAAGCCTTTTATATGCCCAACCCCCTGGTTTCTAAAATAAACAAACTGCCAACAGCTCTTGTTTGTCAACAGATCTCTCTTTAAAACCCAAACAAGCTCCCCCCCAAGGGCTTACATGTCCTGACTCTGCTGTCCAGAGCTGTGCACGGAGTGACAGGGTGTCCCCAAACCGCACCCCAGCCTGCACATGGCCGGGGGTCAGCACACCAGCACTGCCAGGCGACACAGCCTCCCAAATGGAAAACCTCCAAAGGCACCAGAGCAGCAGCAGCAGCGAATTCAATCCGATTCCAAACGGCTAATGAAACTGTGTTACTCAAAGATTACTTTGTTGCCGTTTCATTTAGGAGGTCATTAAGGGTTTCAATTTGGAAATCAGTAATAAAGTAACAAAAAAGAGCCTGAAACACGAATGCTCCTTTCAGGGCATTAATACCTTGAATTACCTCACTAAAACTCGGATTTTAGAAGAGCAAACATTTGCAAAGGGGAAATAACTCCACACAAACCTGCCAAGGCATTGGGCAAAGTATTAACTACACAAACAGAGCTAAAGAGCTTGTAGGCTTTTAAATGTGATTCTCTGAAGGGCCCCTTTAAAGGAGGCTGCCTGAGCTGAAAGGAATCGTGTGTGGCATATGCAATACAGAAAAACAAACACATGCCAGGATACACATTCTTTGTGTTGAAACACTACATTTAGATAAATGAACCAAAAAATAAAGAGTAGAAAGAAGCTACCTGGCTCCAGGAAACCAGGTTGTGAGTAAGGGTAAGTGTGGTTAAAGATGTATATATGGAAGATAAAGAGGTTTTTTTAATTTAAGTCACAAGCAAGCAAACTAATATTTTTATAAGGATTTTTTTCCTATTAAATCCATATATTTTATAATGCACTTAATAACTCATAATGTATGAAATCTCTATTTTTTTTTTTTTGTAAACAATTTGCCTACAATAAAACTCTCATAAGGTAGTAAAAAGCTGGGGTTCAAATTTGCATGGAAAATTCCTATTCCTTAAGCATCCTTGAAGTTGGCACTGCATGCTATCTAAATATAAATATACATTGAAAAAACCCTGCATGCTCCAAAAACAAAATTACTAACAAATATTACCAAGAGTAGGAAAATTGGTTTGGGTCTTTTTCTTTTTTGGTGACCTTTCAAAGAATTTTTGGGGAAACTTTAGAAAGAAAAACTCTGCATAAGACAAGTAACAAGAACTGAAAGAGAGAAAAATACAGATTAACACGTCAACACATTAACACATTAAAAAAAAAATAGAAACAGAAAGCTGGGCACAAGCTTCAAAGACAAGTTGAAAGGTTACACAGCAGAAGAAATAAGTGAATGGAAAATCCAAAGTAGTGAGAGGTAATCCAGGTTCCTTATCCTTGTAGAGAAAGGACTTCTATTACAGTTGAAGTTCTAGCAGTTACAGCAGAATGGGAATAATTTTCAACAAAATTTAAATTTTTTTTTAAATTCAATAATAACTTTAAAATAAATAATACATTTTTTAAAAGCATGCAAAAAAATTTTTAAAAAACCCCACCAAATCACCCCCCGCAGAAGTGTTGTGCTAAAATACTTAGATAAAGAGTTATTTCTATCTTGTCCATCAATGACTTTGAATTTGAAAACGAGCATTCCCTGTTTGGGTTAGTTTCCTTCTCAGAAGATGCTGCTAAGTCTGACTTCACTGCCGGCACACCTGGCACTTCCTCTGGAATGTGCAAGACTTCAATCAACATGTCAAGACATCATCTGAAAAGCTGCTCCTGTTCTGACCTAATTAAGCATTTTCTGGTATCGTTAGCACGGACAGCTCACTCTCCACATGAACATTTGCTGGGGAAATTCTCTGCTTGGAAGACACACGCGCAGAGTAACTTCACATTCCATCAAAACTTTTTTTTAGAAACAACTTTTAGATCTTCCCTTCAATACTCCTGAAGGGAAGTTTCCTGTCTGCTGAGAGAAGGGAGAATACAGTGACAGAAAATAGAGAGAAAACAGGAACTTAGATCCTTTTGTAGTTCTCTAGATTTATGCTTTTTGTACTTCCTACATTTATAAAACCTCGAAGCAGAACATGCCTCTGCCTTTGCTCTGTTAACATCAGATGCTTCTTTGTTAGGTGGATTTTAGCTTTGATATTGCTCTTTGATAAGCTTACTCTCACTGAGTTTGTCAGCTCTTCCTTCCTTCTCTTTACAGTTTAGATAGGGCCCCATTTTGGCCAAAACCGAGCAGAAAACTCTCCAGGAGAATCGGCTGTACTGATTTCATTCTGCTCAGCCACCACATTTCATCAAGCTTTGGCTGTTTTGGAGAACCAGATCCCGCTTTACCAGGGGCAGGCAGAAGTTAAGAAATCGAAACAATTTAATTGCTCATCTTTCAATAACAAAAACTAGATCAGAGACGATTGGCTCTGCCTGAAACATGAAGTCAGGCAGGAACTTTTAACAAAGAGCTGGGTGGATGGGGACATTCTAAAAATATCACATCATCCTCACCCATGCAAAGGAGTTAATTCACATGTGCAGCTTACCCACCAGGCCTAGCAGGGAAGAGAAAGGGGCTCTCAGCAATTTAATCAAGACTCTTCCTATCCCACAACAGCTCAGCTTACTCGCCATTGTTTTAGGCGAGTGCCAAAGGGATGGACAAGTGCCAGGCTTTAGGAATGCGTGCCAAGAAAGAGCAGAAAAAGTTAAATAGGAGACCTCATCCCTCACATCCTTCAGCAGTGAGTGACCTACTTGGACTTCTCAGTAAAGTTTTCACCCCACTTTCTGTCCCGCCATCTACCTGCAAGAGAAACAAAACTGCAGCAGCCTGAGTGGCTGCAGACAGGGGAGGAACCCACAAGGGAAGGCAGATTTCAGCAGGAACTGTGCACTCCAGCACCCAGAGGAACAGCAGAACTGAGGACACTTGCTCTCTCCCGAGCTCTCTGCCCATAAATTCAGCTCCCAAGCACACAACAGGAGTGCAGTTCTTGCTGATTGTTCCTTCAGTGCCAATGCTAGAAACCTTTCGTGCCTTTTGATACAAAAAGTTGTTTCTAGGAAATAAAAGAAACCTCTCAAATCCTTTGAAATATTTTTAAAACCTCTACCTCTGTCAAATTAGACTGAAATTGATATATTGATGTCAAGATTTTTTTTTTTTTCAGGGATGAAACACACAAGCAATATTTCTCAGGAGACTAAACTGAAAATTAAGTCTTCTGCATGACATATTTGGGCAACTCAGCCACACATACCTCTTACTACGGGCACTCATACTCCAAATTTTATAGCAGAGTCATGATATTAGTGACCTAACATCAAACACCCTAAATTCTACGAACCCAATTCGCACGGACAATTAATATCTCCAAAGGGCATTAGCACATGAAAGAGCTGCACAGCAGATGAAACAACACTGCGACAAGGTGCAGCTGCACAGCCCACAGGAGCACAAACCCAAGATTTCAGCAGATATCCGGATCCCCAGTGTACGAACGTGACACGTATCCTGCCACAATCAAAAGCTGCAGAGTGTTAAACCTGGATTTTCCCCCTGCAACCACGTTGGATTAGTCAAGACAGGGTTTGTCTGAACACAAGGAAGCTGTGCTGAGCACAGCAAAGGTGTAAGAACAGGAGCCAGGGCTGCAGGGCCAGAGCCCACACCCACCAATTCACCTCCCGGGTGATGCAAGCAACTGGCCCAGGTCCTGGCAGGTCACAGTCAGTTCATAAAGGGTTAATATCCATGTCCTTCCCACCTTCCATAGATTCTGACAAGCTTTAGTCAGTACTGCTGGCTAGGAGGAACAGACGGTACCTCAGACATCAGGTTCTGTGGAGGGGCGTTTTAAGCACGCGTCAGGATGAATGACAGATCCAGTTTAAGCATTCTTGATTCCTAATGGAGGTTAAAAAGAAAGAAAAAACTGTTAGTATGTCTTCCTATCATCTTTTGTCACCTGGCGTTTGCTCTCAGTTGCAACAAAGCCACCGTTGTGCGTGAAGGGCACTGTTACATCAGGAAAATCTAAGCTCCTTTCTGGGAGGAAAAAAAGCCCCTCCACACTTCTCATTGGATTGCACTTCTCTGGTTCCTCCTCCTCCCCCAAACTGCACTGGGGAGGGAGGGGAGGAGGGTGAGGGAGATTTAATGACAAATAAAAACACAAACAAGGATAAACAAAGAAAAACCAAACAAAACCCAACCCAAACTGAAACAAAATCAAATGAAAACAGAAAAAAAACCCCAAAACACAGAAACCAAAACAAATAAACAAACAAACCCTAAACAAAAACAACCCAAAATGCACTTGCTCAATCAATACCAGTTTTTCCAAAGAGTTTTGGTATGACTAAGACAGGAGTTAATGCAGGCACTCGGTGTGTATTTTATCGTGGCTTGTGCACTACAATGCTGCAACAATTGCCAAGTCTCATTTGCATCAAGTATTGCAATTCTAAAATGTGAGCAAAAGTTACCAGAGTCAAGGAGTCTCTCAGCAGTTGATCAGATTTACACATACTGGCATGGAAAGTAAAAGAAAATTATTCCCTGTAAAGTTACAAATCTTTACATGACACCAGATTGTGTGAAAATACTTTGGACCCTGAAAGAATCACAACCTCACCACATGAGCAAATCAAACCACACGTTCAGTTTCCTCCTACTAATTACAAACCGCACATTTTATTGCTTTTCCAGGATCTCTCTAAAGTTCCTTCTATGAATAGTATTTAAAAGCTTTTAAAAATGGAAATATTAATCTAAAACACGTCTCATAACCTTAAGTTCCAGGTAGAAAAACCACCGTGCTGGTGAACAGCGGCAACCTGGGCTCCAAAGTATGCCTTCAAGTGATGTATTTTACATCTTACACGGAAGAGAGCGTGAGCTTCTTGAAAATCAAAAAACCAGCTTGGGGCAAAAAGTTAATGATGCTGCCACAAGAAGTACTGCACCCCAGCCCAGGACACAGGCTGCAAGCATAAGGTACATACAAAGAACACTTAAATTAAAGCGTTCAAAGCTTTTTTATAACTCAGAGTAATTATGGTGGGAAAACAAATATTTTATTAAAAAAAACCAAAAAAAAACCCCAAAAAAACCAAAAAAACCCCAAACCCAGCTACTGATTACTCACTGGTTCTGGGAAAAAAAAAAAAAAAAAAGATCACGGGAAAAACCAGAGAGAAGTTCAGAACCAATAAAAAGCAGCGTTGCATGGGGTTTGAGGTTAATCAGGAACTCAGTGCAGGTTGCTATAAAGCTGAAAGTTCACGGCACTGCAGGGGAACCACAGAGCCGATGAGGGCTCGCTCCTGGCAGCTGGTAAACGAGACAATACCTGGCACTACTCTTCCTGAGACAGCGCTTCGCCTGCTTCTGGAGAATAACTCCGACCTTCCTTTCCTTCCGTATGCCCGACTCTCGGCAGTGAAGCAAGAGACCTTTCCAAAGGATACCTCGCCCCCTGCCAACTCTTTATGACACT